>JASDQU010437633.1:53857-66142 GCA_032191745.1 Picea mariana | reverse complement strand
CATACTTTGGTCCATGCCCTCTCAGGGTTTTGTAAAGAGAAAAACACTTGTGATACCTCAGAATGAAATAAATCAGATTGTTATTCTTTCTTATACATGCGTATTTATGACTTGGTTACTTTTCGTTTTTTTTATCTCCATGTTTACTTTCATAAATCTATAAATATTCCAGAAGTTGTTTTACTTTATTTTCTGTTGTTTTACTTTACTTTCTGCACATATTTAAATTATAAATCATCCTCAGTCCTTGTAATTAATACTAGCGGATTGGGAGAATATTTTTGAGGATATAAAACCCAGGGTGGCATTCTCGACTATCTTGTCCTAGCCATGAAAGATTAAAAAATGATTAAGTAAGGTAATTCATACTTTTTCCTCAACACTGTTGAAACACTTGTTATCATTGTTTTTGTTGCTAAAACACTTAGTCTCATTGTATGTGTTGCTAAAGCGTATGTTTTGGTCTTTATACCCTTACCTAATCTCCCATTATAGGCATGACATTCTTCATTCCTCATTAGAGAGATCGCATTTAAAAACACTTTTGAATTAGTTAGAGTTTTGAATTAGTAGACACTTAAACCCTTTATGAAAGGTATATGTCATAAAAGCCATATGTCAAAGAAAACATAAAGGTGAAAGGGACAACTATATGGGGCATTTCTCTAAAAGAAATGAATCGATATTTTCCAGCTTGGGGTCACATGAATCAAAACATTTAAAAGTACCTTTGAAGCAATTGTAAAAGCCCAATTAAGTTTCCCTCATTTTTCTACATCAAGCTTTTGTCTCTAATTCTTGTTCATGTTCGCATGAGAGTTAACATTGTATAATTTTCATCTACTACTTTAAAAGGAAAATATCCATTCTAAAATTCCATCCACCTAATAGAAACTTGAGTATTATGGAAATAATTACCCAAAAAAATTAATAATATAAGTAGATTATGCTTTTAAATCAACTATTTTTCCAATAATGCATTGTTGAACAGTACATTCATTGGATTGGATTGGATTGGGCAATGCCCTCATGTCTTCATCTGCCATTTTAAGATAGAAAGCATATCGGAAATTACAAAATGTGTGTGGGAAGAATGGTTTCATAGTGTTTAGTTACAGCATACAACCCTCGGCCTGTGTGTATGGAATGTCCAAATTGCAAAGAAGCTAGAATTAAGGGAAACACTAATCACACTAATTAGGAGAAGCTTCGGCACTTCAACATAAGAGAAAAACTCAACTAGCATCAGAACTCTAGAAAAGGTCCAAAGGATACAAAGCCCAAAAAATATATACATAAAAAAGAGATTACCATCAACGCAAGTTAAATGTTCTTACTTTTTAAAAGACTCGCTAAAGCGCCTCTTCATTTACCTTTGTGGCTTGAAATTGTTGTATCATGGAAGCCTAGAAACACCCGGCCAGTTGGATCCATCCAGAGATCCAAAAAGCTAAAATATTTTAGTGAGTTTTTGTGGATACAAACATCACAAAAATATATTAATTAAAGAGATGCATAAAATCAAAGTACGCTCCATATATAACAAAGACAGTAACACAAGGGGTAGTATTTTTTTATTCGTTTATTTCCTAGGAAAATTGGTTTTCCATATAAAAGCTCTGCAAATATACATCTCACATATGACATGTCAATAGCTTACCATACTTTGTTCAGCCTAGCAGCAACTCTGGTGCATTGCACACAATATTAGAACACAAAATCACATGTCAACATCTTACCATACTTTGTTCAGCCTAGCAACAACTCTGGTGCCCTGCACACAACATTAGAACATAAAATCAGCACTCTCCTAATGTTTATCTAGAGTTTACATTACAAACAGGAAAGCAACCATAATATAACAAAATTCATTGCAATAACAGCATAGGCCAGATTTCACAATCTTCTCTTTTTCCTTGCTTCCATTGGGCCATTCCACAAGGAAATAGAGAAAGGAGGACCACTATACAGTAGTGGCGGGCTCTATCCCAGGGAGAAGGAAAGATGAAACGGGTGGGGATGCTGACTTTAAGGCTCTTATCGCCTCTGGTGCTTGTTTCTTGGACTTATGCTTGCTTGTTTCTTTTGCTTCCTCTGCCAAAGGTAGATCTGGCTTAAGCCACAAAAAGGAAGGATGTCACGTACAAATCTGAGGTCGTCATGATCTGCAGCAGAGAATTCCACCCGGATTTTTGTCAGAGCAAGTGTTATGTAAGTGTTTTGAAGCCTGACTTATTACATTCCTCTAGTCACTAAAAAGTAAAAATTTAAAGTTGTCTACCATGTTATAACAATATAGGTTCTTTGTATATTATATTCGCCTAGTTAAGATAATCTTAAAAGGGACAAAATTTGAGCTATCCAAGTTATCAAACAAAAATGCAAGCTGTCAGGATAAGCTTATATCGGTTTACTAGATTCCACTTGTGAGGATGCCTGTAGTTTCTACTATACATCTTCATGCATGCATGTCAATTGTTATTGTGGATACCAAGAAACCATTGCATGTCCATTTTCATAGACCTTCTTCATTGTGAATTGGAGTAACATCTTCCCTGTTTCTCTTTCTCTCTCAAAGCTCTAGGGGAGGAACTAGCTCAATCGATGGCACTGCATTTCGATATGTCCAATTTCCAATTGAAAGATCTAGGGAAGCGGATGTCCAAGGTGGTGGTCGAGAAGGATCATACATAAAATATTGTTTCTCTGCAGAAGAACATTCAAGCTTCGACTGCAACATCATTCGTCATGTTATGTTGGGATCTTCTGCACATCTCTTTGCTCCCAAAAGAATCGTTGCATATGAAGCTGCACACCAACCTGACCCTTTTGAAAAAGGACAGAGGGGGTGGGGAAAGCAGGAAGACAAACTTAGCGAGTGGGGCATAGATGGAAGTGGGTCAAAGCTTGAATCTTTTTTCCTAGTATAATGTCTTGTCTATTTCTTTTTTGCTTACGATACTTCGTGTGAATCCATACACATTTTTTTTTAGGGTAAGCTGGCCAGTCTGAACTCCAAACCTTTGATTAGGATCAATTGGCCTTGATAATGTCTTAGAACCATCCGAAATTTGCTTCCAAGGATAATAAAAAAGAGGCAATAGAATTTTCCCTAGCCAAACCTCAACCAAGACCTGTTGATTTATAGGGAGAGGGAATGCATAAAGGATCTTAGTAATTTAAAACCTGAGACAAAACCAACAAGGAAATATCTATCAAATGATCGATATAACGATCTGGGTGCTTCACATTAGTGTTGGCGATTCTTTTAGGACACATATGGAGTTTCTTCATCCAGGGTTGGGCCACCCGCTTGGTATCCATTTCCCCATCCCCGGTGGAGGGCTGCTAGTTTTCTATCCATCTGTGATTTCCTTATTGCAATCCATCTCATGCTTCCTCTAACACGAAATCCTGGTTGGTCGGGGAGGGAGATCGTCTTTACACGGGGGCATATGAAAAAGAAAGAGAGGGTCGTGGTATCGTTTTAGTTCCATATCCAGATACATATCCAACTGCAGCTCGAGTAGATGTTACAGCTTCACCAATTGACTTCGTTGATCGAGTATACACTGAAGGTCTCCAGTTAAGTATGGGCAGCACCATCGCTCTTTTTATTTTATCTTTCTGCTTGATTTCTCCACCGTTTAAAATAATTGGTCCTTTCTGTCAATATGATATTTTTTATTCTATTACACACAGGATTTTATTTGAGATTCCATCGCCAATGCTAAAAGTTGAAAAGCCCCAGGTCTTGCAAAACTGTGCAACAACATGCAAATCTCACGGAGCGTTTTTAAACCATTTAAGGAGAGACCATCCATGAAGAGAAGAGTTGTCATTCAATCACAGAGACTTCATTTTTTGATTGAACTGCCAAGCGTAGTGGACAGCCGCAAGCAAGAAATTGAGGTACTTTTCAACGAAATAATGACTCCCTTACTTAGAATATATTACGCCTGGAGTCGGTGGGCACTTTTCACATTCATTCAGGATAGATAAAAGCATGGTTGTTTTTAAGAGCTCCTCTCCCCACAAACGCAGCAAACAGTGGAGATCGTATCGATCTTCATATGACGTATGTTAAGATCATACCCCAGGTAAACTGTCAAAATTCTTTAGAATCTGTGTGTTCTTATCTGGGTTAGACTGTCGGAAAAAATAATCTATAGCTCAAGCATACTATTCCAATGCATACTTGAGCCTCTAATTCTCTGTGGGATGCAATTTAAATATGGAGAGTTTGATTGCACAATCTAGAGGTACCTATGATTCAGAACTGGTAATACGAGTTTCACTCAAATAGTCGACTTACAGAAGGCCAAGTTGGATGATGGATGATGGCAGGTGGAAGATTGGAAATGGGATGGTTGTGTGAACTATTGATAACCCAATAGCAGAGCTAGAAACAACAATTTCTCTTTTGAACTAATGCTTTGGATTAGTACTATGACTGGTTCAAATGCAATTGATGGACAAGATGCCTTCCCCGGGGCCTTTGTATCCGTAGCCTAAACACGTCATCAATTCAACTCTGAGCTTTACTTTATCAAGCCGTCGTTCCCCTCCATCTGTAGCATAGCTGACACAACTATACGATTAAGTTGTAGAACAAGGTTGGTTTTAGGGAGTCTAGATTCAGCATTCACGCAGATCTTTGTGCACGGGATCTCCCCTTCAACCTTAAAGAGCCTTCTTTTGAAGACTCCGTATGGTAATACATCGGTCCCCAACCCCTAGAAAATGAAGGATATTTCCTAGGGTTGTCGCCTCTAAGTGGTTTACCAATATTTGCTTCCTGTGTGTTTATCAGCTTGTATGGCTTTCTGGTTGCCTGGACGACATTGATGTAGAGCTTAGAGCTTAAGGAAAACACATTATGAAATGCATAACAGTTGTACATTTTGATCTAATTCCATGTGTGTGCATGCATGTGATATAATTCCAGTGGTGGAGACGGTGGTCATATTTGTCAGATTAGTTGAAAACTAGATCTAAGGCCAAGCGGTGGAGACGGTGGCTATATTTGTCAGATTTGAAAGCTCTGTCTGTATTTGTCAGACAAACAGACTAGTGCAGGTGAAGTGTTAATGCACTTAGAAAGAAGAAGAAGGGTAACAAACTTACAGGTTATATGTAACAATGTCAAGAATGAAAAGATTGCAGATTTCATATAACCTAAAAAACTAGGATATACAATTGCATATAATCCTAAAAATCTAGGATATATAATGAAGAAAAAATATCGGTGTAAAGAACGAAAAAGATTGCAAATTGCATATAATCCTAAAAAATTAGGATATAAAATGAATAAAATACCTCGAGAGGAGCGAAGTTTGCAATAAGACTTCTAATGTTACAATCAATAGAATTGTAAATAAATAATTTTTCACAAAATATTTAATAAAAAAATTACAAACCATGCTATAAACTTAGGGATATAATCGATGTATTAAAAATCAATGGTGAACTAATAGTCATTCAACAGTGAATTGAATGCTATAGTCCCTAGCTTGCCTTCGGCAAGGACTAATAAGGGGGGTTTTCCTACTTTATTAATAAGGGGTAATAAAAATAGGAAATCATTTGAAATAAAATAAATTGACTCGTTAAGTTAAAATAATTTGATATTTATTTTGATATTATTATTTTATTGAATTAGATTAGTTTATAAAGTAATAATAAAAGACATGTAATTTTAGATTAAGGAAAAGATAAAAATGATTAAATTACTTTATGTGATTGAAACAAAGATGTAAGAAAGTTAAATAGTTTAAATTTATAGTTTTTAAATTTTAATAGTTGTGAAAGTATTTTAGAATTGTTAATAGCTATTATAATTATAAAAATGAAATGTTAATTTTTTTATTCAAATAATAATAATTAGTTTCTTTTTTATTATGAATTATTTAATTTTTCATAATTTAAATTATTTTGGAGAATGTAAGTTTTCACACTTAGTTATAATGTTGGAGAATTTTCTGGATAAGAACTGTATGAGGTTTTGAAATGTCTCTGAGTGAACACTCCACCCATCATCAAGGACATAAAAAGCTCATATGTTGAAAAAGAGTGTTGAGTTTCGTATTTATATAATAATAGAGTAAGTAACAATTGAGGAAATGAGTGAAGGTAACGAATAAAAATGAATAAACTAAGGGAAGTAGCCATTGAGATTGAGAGACAAAGTAAACGGGTAATAAGATATAATATTTAATGGTGATGAGAAATACTAAAACATATTGGAAATGTAATATCAAATGAGAGTTTAATAAAGTATTAAAGAATTAGAAATAGTTGTTAAGGTAAATAATTGAAAAGGGGGGATAAAGGTGAGATGGATTCTTTAATTAGGAGACAAAATTAAAATAAATAATAAGAAATAATAATGAAATAAATTAAAACAATATAAAAGAATTTGAACTGATTGAAGTGAGATAATAATACATACAAAGGATTTCTTTAAATGAGGGATAATAGTAAAACCAAAAGAAGCACGAAGGTTAAAAGGTAAAGAGATTTCAGAGAGATGGAGAGAAACGAGGCCATGACGAGAGAGGAAAAGAAGTTGAATAACAGGAGAGGAGGAGGGAAAGGCTGGAGACGATCAAGAACAAAATCTAAGAGGAAGCCTAATGGTCAAGGTGATGAATGGTGGGATACTAGGATAATGGATTGGCTCAGTTTGTAGTCATCTTCACAGTTAAAGTTATTAGGATGTTTTTCGATTTCAAGGGCTTCCCGAATGAGACGGTAGGAGTAATGCGGGGCGGAGGATAATTTTTTTGTTTGGACAAAGCAAATGAGGTGCTTGAAGTTAAAAGAGTTTTCAACAATAGCTGATTTGGAGATTCAATTATAGGTGGTATCATCTATATGCTCTTGAAATCGGGTTTTAAAGGTTCTATCAGTGTAAGATTTCCACAAGAGATGGGAATTTGGTAAAATTATGGGCCAAGAATCGGGTCCGATTTATCTTTAGCGATTCTGAAAAGTTGTTTTAGGGTTTTGTAGGGTTTGAATACAATTTTAATATTCTTCTTAGCTAAGAGTTTCGATATCTAATCGGTGGTGCCCTAGATAATAATAAGACAGAGAGATGAGAGCACAAGGAGGGAAGCAAGGAAGGAGGGAGAGGTGATTTTTGGTTTAGGGTTGCTGGCTAAGAGGAAAGATTGGTTGATTTGTGAGAGGGAGTATCCATTGGACAAAAGGATTTTGGCTAGGTGGGCCTTTTCCTTTGCCAGGAATTGAGGGGAAGAAATGTGGATAGCTCGAGAATCTCAAAACCATGTCACTTATTGGACTTTGATTCAAGTGGAGATAGAAGGAGACCTCCAAGTATAACCAGTGCATATACTGAACAGGAAGGTCATGGTACTCTAGAACAAAGCCATAGGGAAGGTAAATGTCTAGTGGACATGCTACAACCCTAAAGAAGTGACATGAGAGCTAGAAGATGCAATGTGGGAGGCATACCCACAGTGATTTTGAAATTTTGAATATATGTACACATGTATGGTGATGTGCACTGAGGACAATGTTAAAATGAGGGGGAGGTGAAAGTAATACCCCAATTTTGATACGTAGATTAACAATGTATGTTTGTACTTGAGGAAATTTTGGAGAGCCTAGCTAATCCGAATTATTTTCGAAATGAAATGAAAGTAGAGATATTATAATGAAATACACATATACAAAGAAACACAACAATACATGATTTCTATTAATGAAAGAAATGTACAGAGACTGTAAAATTACAAAGTGTAAGACTTGTTATAATGGTGGTAGCTTTATCTCTGAGAAAAGATGTGACGACTACACTCATTCACAAGAAGATGAGTACAATGAGGCTCTGAAGGCATTTTTACAATAAAGATGAATGTCAAAACCATAGACATCCAAAAACCTAACCCTAGGAGATGAAGCGCCAAAAGTCATGTGGGCCCCGTTGGGGTAAGTTAGTACATCAACTTCCTGGGATCGTAACTTTTGCATACAATCTCTGTTTTAAGCGTGTGATAGTCCGTTGGAAAGATATTTTAGAGAACTACACATTATGTCATCAAGCCTTGACTTTGTCAATAGTTTGGTTGTGGCAAGTCCAAAAAATGTTGTTTAGGGCTTCAAAACGGCCCCAGAAATACAGAAAGATGTATTGAGATGAAAACTGCCAAAATGGGCCAGTTGGACTAGATGGGCAGCCACCAATATCCACTTGGATTCTATGTAGGGCTTCAAGACAGCCTCAGAAGTGCAGAACCTATAAGTACAAATAAGTGTCCCCATTATAGAAAAACGTGTTGAACTGAAAACTGTCAAGATGAGACACTTGGAATTTGGAGCAGGTGGGTGGCCACCAATATCCACCTGGATCAGTCCTCCCCCCTTAGAAAGAAATGGTCTCAATTGCGTTGAGTGCCTGGGGAAGAGGGGGAAGAGTTTGTTGAATCTGAATCTTGGTGAGTTGTGTGCCTTATTTGAGAAGTTGCATTGCTTGGTCTGTGAAAGGCTATCACGAACCTGTTGTTGGCGGGGTTGAATATGTTCCACCAACCTGTTGTCTCTGGGATTGACGGGGCAGTGTGTAGGCACCATCTTAGGTGAAGAAACAATATATTTTTTATCTTATACAATCTGTTTTTGCTGGATAGAAGGTGTTGAGGCTGTAGTGGTTGTAGTGGACTTATGTGCATCCTTTGAACAAATTGAGAAGAGGCTGAATTTTGGAGTATGAGAGATTACCTTGCGACACTATTTTGGTGGAACAATAGTTGGAACTACCTCTGGTATCCTGTAGAGATGACCCCCCAGAGTAATAATGACACTGTGGGGTCAAGACTCATAAACAACATGATGTTTCCACATATATGGTTGGCCCAAAACAACATTACAGACATAAAGAGGGGCAACATCACATATTACCTCATCCTTGAAGGGTTGGATGCCATAGGACAGGCGGTACTGTTGGCTGACACTGAGATCTCATCCCTGGCGAAGCCACCCTATGTTGTATGGTTGCGGGTGTGGTTTTTTCGACAACCCCAATTGTTTGATGACCTCAGCTGAGATGAGGTTCTTCTAGCTTCTGCTATCAACAATGAAATGCAATGGGGTCCCTTCACCCACCTCTGTGAATGGAAGAGGCACTCCCCCTCTTCAGGTTTTCTAGTTCTTTTGGTTGAATTGTTGCGGTCGCGACAGTAGCAGTGGGGTTTGCGTCGATGATCTGTCTTTTTTCATTATTTTCTTGATTAGATTCTGAATCAGGGTTCGACTCCTTGTCTTTGATCTCAGCCACCAATGACTATTTTGAGAGACATTCATCGGTGTTGTGCCAAATGATTTTGTGGAAGTCACACCACTTCCTAGTGTCATTCTTCATCTTTCCCTTACCCTTCTTTTCTTGTGTCTTGGACTGGTTGTCAGAAGGTTGTTGGTTAGGGCCATCTTTATCGTGCTTTGGTTGTTACAGATTTGCAAACCCAAACTCCCGTTTGTTTTGGTGCCTAGATTTCTACTCGATTTTGACAGCATATCGATAGGCAGCTCCCAGTGATGAGATGTTTAGGAAATCCATTTTGGTTTGGATGTACCTATGCAGAGCCCCACGGTATTTCAGAAACAGAGATCGCTCAAAGTCTTTGATAACCCTCTCGGTATGCAAGGTATAGAAAGTGTTTATGAACTCTGGCACTGTGTGGCCCTTCTCTTGCCGCAGTGTGGTCCATCTCATGCACTGGTCTTCATAGTTATCAACAGGGTAATATTGTTCCTTGGCCGCATCCACAAAAAAATCCCAAGTGGGCTCAACCCCATATATTCTAGATTCCTCTACAGAACTTTGCTCCCAGTAAGTGTCCCACCAATGTTTGACATGGGGGAGAGCCTTGAGTAGTATGAAGGTGATCTTTTCCCTATCGAAAAATTGTGAACAAAGAAATAACCTTCTAGTAGATTAAACCATTTTTCTAGGGCATCCGCATCTATCTGACCTTCAAATACGGGAATATCAAATTTAACTTGTCCCTTGAAGGGAGAAGTTCCTCCAAAGTGGTCGCTTGATGAAGATGCACTTATTGCTATCAGAAGGCGTTGAAGGATGTGGGAAAAATTCTCCATCATTTCGTCCCTCTGTCGCGCGAGAGCTTGCTCAAGCAACAGGGTAATAGAATCTTCTACTCCGTCGTTTTTCTTTTCTTCCACCATGGAGGGTTTCTTGGGCGTGCGAGAGCGATTTTCCTCAAGAGAAACAAGCTCAAGACCCAACTTGCTATACTCATACCTCATTGGGGACATGCACTGAAAAACGATCAAGAGCAGTGTGCTTTGATACCATTGATCTGGATTATTTTCAGAACGAAATGAAAGCAGAGATATTACAATGAAATACACATAAATATTGCCAAAAACATAGAAATACAGAAATACGTGATTTCTATTAATTAAAGAAATGTACATAGATTGTAAAAATACAAAGTTCAAGACTCATTAGAATGGTGGCAGTGTTATCTCTGAGAAGAGATGTGGCGGCTACGCTCATTCGCAAGAAGATGAGTACAATGAGGCTCTAAAGGCCTTTTTACAATAAACATGAATGCCAAAATCCTATACATCCAAAAACCTAACCCTAGGAGATAAAGTGCCAAAAGTCATGTGGGCCCCGTTGGGGTAAGTTAATACATCAACTTCCTAAGGTCGTAACTTATGCATACGATCTTTGTTTTAGGCGTGTGATAGTCCGTTGGAAAGGTATTTTCGAGAACCACACATTATACCATCAAACCTTGATTCCGTCAACAGTTTCATTGTGACAAGCCCCAAAAAATGTTGTTTAGGGCCTCAAAACGTCCCCAGAAGTACAAAAAGATGTATTGAGATGAAAACTGTCAAAATATGTCAGTTGGACCAGATGGGCGGCCACCAATATCTACCTGGATGTTGTGTAGGGCTTCAAAACAGCCTTAGAAGTGTAGAACCCATAATTACAAAGAAGAGTCCACATTACAAAGAAACGTGTTGAACTGAAAATTGTCAAGATGAGCCAGTTGGAATTTGAAACAGGTGGGTGGCCACCAATATCCACCTGGATCACTAGCAATGTAATAGCTTTTGAATGTTAATAATAAAAATACATCACAAGTTGCAAACGAACAATGACAGAGTTATAGGGGGCTGTGATTCCACGAGAGAAGGGGGTAGCTAAATTTATTGGACCAAATTACTATATTTTACTAAACCCATCTTTGAATTAGTGGGGAGAATGTAATGCATGAGCTTCTTGGGGAAGACACATGGCGCATTGTGAGCATTTCATATATTTTGATGGTATCTTTGGGGGGATTCTCTCATTCTTTCTCTTCCATTCATTCTTGTTCTTTCTTCTTGGAGATAAGAGAAGATTTAAGTAGTAGAAAGCCATTACTTGTTGGTTGTATGAGAAGACTGGTTATTTTTCAGCAATGTAAGAATGTCTGAGTGCATGGAAGCATTGGAATTTGGGGAAAATTGTCTACAACTGAGAATCTCTAGAGATTTCAGCATTGAGATTTATTGGTCAGTGTTAAATTTTGAGCTTGATTTCTTATGCGGATTAATTCTTTTATTTTCTTCAACACTTTGATTCCAGCTTAATATACTTCAACAATACCAAACCATAATCGAATAGAAATAACTATGTAGATAAGTAAGCATGCACATCAACAACACATATACCATGGGGAAACCCTGTATAGGGAGAAAAACCCCAGCAAACGATATTCCTTTATTGCATTAATAATGTAATATCTCTTACAAATATCCACCATGAATGTTTTTCTCTCAAAGAGCTTGCCAAGATGACTCTGACCTGACAAAGACTTAAAAGACCTTGCTGAAATACACCTCTGATATGCTGCCTCTTTATCACTGATGTGCTCCTCTATTACTTCACCCTTAACCTGCATATGAAAACTGTGTTTCAAAACTGTATTGCAGAACTGTATTAAAGATAGGGTTCGACCTCTTCTTATATAGGTTGAAGAGGGGAAGAGGAGAGGCTCGAAATAGTAACCTAATTGCATGCTTTAATCATAATGCAACTTCATACTTTAGTTCGAACATAGAACTAGACTTGAGACTAGTATGTTTTAGTTTGAACTTAGAACTAGACTTAAAACTTTGGTTGCAACTCAACATTACACTTTAGTTCTAAAATAGAACTAGACTTAAGACTTTAGTTGCAACTCAACATTACACTTTAGTTATAAAATAGAACTAGACTTAAGACTTTAGTTGCAACTCAAC
>JASDQU010437632.1:62919-74915 GCA_032191745.1 Picea mariana | reverse complement strand
ATATATATATATATATATATATATTTACATATTTTATGTCTTATGGATCACAATTATTTACAAATATGTATACATGTGTATGTGTGTGAGACTTGCCAATCTAATACTTGATTAGCTAGGGTAACTGTGATTTGATTTAATCTCCTAGGAACATGAATATACATAATGTAATAAAAACAATGTTCTAAGAGACGTACCCTAAGAAAACGTCAGTGTAAACTAGGATCATAAATGTGGTACACTCCATTTAACTGGGACACAACCAATTATGCATCTAAGTATACCCGGAGGTGAGAAATGCCATGCGACAAAGCATCATGAATAAATTTTATTACTGCACTGTACTCGACGACATTATTTTTGGAATCACCTAGACAGATACCTCCAGAAGATAGAAACTGGCCTTGAGGTGTGAATATCACCCAAGTTGTAGAAGAAAGCCTCCTAGTGTGTCGGCTAGTGCCATCCGCGAACCCAAATAATACCTCCGATTCACTTGACATTTGCCACAGTGGAAAATATAACATAAATAACAACATGTCCATAAAACCAAAAGACAAAATACTAAATATATAAGAACTATACATATGTACAAGAAGTCACCCAGGTGACCAACCTATGAGTATTACTTCTTGAGGTAGAGACCATTTCTAGGCTCTGCCAAGTCATTTCCCTCAAAGTCAACCACACGGGTTTGAACTTTCCTGCCCCCAAGGGATCTTTATCTTGGTCATAGACCAAGACAAGAATGCCTTCGAAGAAAATCCAAGGACGAACAGACCGATCATATTGACACTTGACTTGTTGTTTGTGAGCCTCGTTAGCCAAGGCTGCATCACGACATTACTCATCGAGATGCTCAAGATATAATAGGCGTTCCTCAAGTGGTGAAGTTTCTGGAAATATCTCTAATGCCAAATTTAAAGATGGGATCTATAACTCAATCGACAAGATTGCTTCCATCCCATAAACGAGTTGAAAAGGGGATTTTTCCTCTTGTTGAGGTCTTGGTTTCCAACCAATGGCAACTCTCTGTTGTTTGGAAAAATGAGGTCTAAGAGAAGATTTATTTCTTTCCACTATAGTCATATGGTTCATATGCTAATTCTACACCTGAAAAAACTGAGTATTCATTTGGTCTATCTTATGAGTCAGGAGAGAAATCGGATCAGGAACAATGTTGCTGGAAACCTTCGTCCTTGCTTCTATGTTGGTACAAGCGTACTAAAAATATTATATTTTTGAATCAAGGAGATTCTCTTGAATGTCGATACTGAACTCTTTAGCCTCTTCCAATTATTTGGGATTTTTATCTTTGAGAATGCATCAAAACTTCCCTTCAAAAGCATTCATGTACAGGAGATGAATTGATGATGTTGTAGGACGGTAATATGTTGGAATTTGATTGTACAACCTGTCAAATATATAAATGAATTCCTTTACTGTTTCATTCTTCTTTTTCTTTATTCGATTGAACTGAGTCCCAAGTGTCCCACCATCTTCTCTTGAATAAGTTGGAAAAAGCATCATAGGACATGATATGATTATCAAGGAATCCTTTGAGCCAATCAGGGGTTTCTTCAATCAATGATGAAGAAAATAACCTCATTGCCACACCTTCATTATCAATACCTACATTTTCCATGTCTCAACCCATGACATAAATGTGGTCTTCAACAATTATCACATTGTTTCCTAGGAACTTTGGCAACCACTTGTTGACTTTTGTTGGTATTTTATTAGGGTAAACTTGGATGTGAGCCATTTTAATGGGTTTGTAGAAGTCCCTTTCCGAAGGGAAAGCCATTGGAACAAGATGGAGGGTATTATGGAAAAGGGTTTTAGAAATGGGAGACATGAGAGGAGGCCATCTTTGGTCAAACTTAGAAGGCTTGAACCTCCCAGGGGGAAAAGGTTTGGGGAAAAAAGGATTTTGGGAAGGTGGAGTCGCCAGATGAATTTCAATATGAGCTCATAAAGGAAAAGGGAAAGGGAACATCCATTAGGTGAAGTCTCTAGGTAAGCTAAGGGAAAGGATTTGGGATAACTTACCAAATTTTCCTTAGGGTACAAAGAAGATTCAAAATATTCCTTGGCAACGATGCCAAAATTTTATAGCGCAAGTTGTAGGTTGGGAAAATCCCAACCCAACCACAAATAAGGTTCTATAACTTTGGAATCATACACCCAATGTCACCTTGATGTAGGTCCAACACTTCAAGGGTGACTAGGTCACTCTAGGGAGGCGATCCTGATGACCCTAGGGGGAATGAGATGGATATGGATAGATATGGAAGTGGAGACCCTAGAGTTCAAGTATAAGTGGAGTGAAATGTGTGGAATTAAGTCTTGGGAAGCTCCAAGGTTTTCCAAGTATGTTGAGTAAGCTATAAATGGTGAAATACCTTCCCGAGACACAAGAAAAACCACTTTGCAATGATGCATGTTAGTTGGATAAACAAGTTAATATTGTTGTCCCTAATTTGAATCAATAAATAATAGTATATATGAGAAATAATATGGTACTATAATCTTATCAATAAATTCTAGAGATCAAGTAGAAGATACAAGAGAAAGACTAGTTAATGACTAGCTAAACTCAAGATGAAAAACCAATATTCTAGCATAAAAGGATAAGGTTGTTGTAAACACTTGTCTGCAGAAAATTATATCTGCCTTATGGCTGTAACATTAAATGTATTACAGAAATAAAATAATCCACTTAAAACCCCTCAAACTTTTCCAAAAAGTGCGCTAGACAAAAAAGAATAAGTGTGCAAACTTTGAGCAAAATCCAATGGTTGATAAGAGAGTTATTCAAGCAAATGAGTTAGGGTTTCTTCAGCCCTAATGGCTTAAGATGTAATTTTATAACATCAGAAAGAAGTATCCCCTTGATGGGGACACTCTAGTGGTTGTGAGGTTCCCAAGGCACAAGGAATCCAATACACTTTGCAAGAAGTAAAAATGACCAAAAATCATGTTTCCAATGCAATATTTTATTTCTCCAATGCAATATTAGTGCCTTTAGTTATGGTTTAATGTGGTCAAGAAGAAAGATATTGGGTTACTAAATCCTTGGGGGTTTAAAAATTCTTACTTCTGAAGGAAAGTAACCTATCTAGGGTTTGAATATGAGAGTTGTAAATCTTTTTACTTCCTCAACTAAACCATTGCAAAACAATTTTAAAAGCTTGACAATTATGGTGGAAACTAGAATAGGGGTGTATTCCCTTATACTCCCTATCTAGATGTGGCCAAAACAACCTTATATTGAATTATAAATGATAACAACAAAGTAAAGAGACCATACCATTCAATAAAAATCATTAACATGCCAAAGTAAACCTCCACAAAAGCAAGAGAACGACCTCCTAGAGATAGTGCACCATTTGTTGGATTCCTGAGAGGGGGGGTGAATTAGTAATAGAGAAAAAATACTTTTTAACCACAAAAAGAAAGTGTTATATCAATGTAGAATTATCATCCAATATTTGTATAGTAAATAAACAATGAACAAATGAGCAATCATACACATACATAGTACACGAGTGTTTTTACGTGGAAACCCAAAGCGGGAGAAAACCACATAATGCTTTTTCTTATATGTCTTTAAGAAATACATTCAGTGGAAGCACCAAATTCCTTTATTTTCTAGCTCCAACTGGAAGGTGGCTCCAACCCCAAAGTTTCTCAGGCTACAACCTAAAGGAAGCTCCAACTCCCCAATTCTCTAGCTACAACCAGAAGGAGGATACAACCCCTTATGTTCTCTGGCTACAACCGAAAGGTGGCTACAACCACCTGTCCTTGACCTGTCCAACCACCATAAAATATAAGTAGAATTATGGAATCACTGTCACACTATCACTCTGAGATATACTGTCATAAACCTGTACCAATCAACCTACACTAAACAACCTATAACAAACTGTACCAATAACATGTGCGAACATGTGCCATACATTAACATGTACCTCAACCTGTACCATAAACAAATGCATCAAACATGCACCAAACCTGTACAAATAACCTGTCCCAATAACCTGTCCAAAAAACCTATCACAACAACTTGTCTCATCAATCTTATCAACCAAATCATATCTACTCACCAAGATCAATCATCAAGACAACTCTCAACCATTTGCACAATATCACCAAGATGTCCATTAACCAAGCATAACACAACAACTCATAATCATCACCAAGATCAATATGTGCTTATAATAATATAAAAAGACAAGTATGCTACATCATTCATAGACCATGTCTCAACAATACTACTAACAAGTTCCTACAACCATGTACCAAGTATGTACCAATCATGCATCAACTACTCATCAACTATGACTCATCAAGACGTACCAACATCATCAACTATACACCTCATGTATGTGCCAACTCATCAACTACTTGTCTCAACCATGTACCCAACATGTACCTCAACCATGTACCAAATACACATACCAATATAACCATAAAAAATTTCTCTAGCAACCAAATACCATAAACCATTACATCAAACCATGTGCCACAACCTCACTGTTATACAACCTCTATATGTAACATACCTTAACCAAAAATCCCTCATCAATTTTATCATCCAAATATGATTTGTAACTCTGTAAAAGACCTGGTGTATATGATCACATACCTACAAACCTTCCTTAACTTTAACAACAAGAGACTATCCTTTTCATCAAACTTTACTTTAGTCTCACATGACTAACTTTGGATTAGTCAACAACCCTAACTTGAAATAATCATAACTATATACCTATAATGAATAAAGATCTAAAAATGGTACAAAATATTCTTCAGTGTCTTTTATGTATGTTGGCATAGGGGAAGACCCAGGGTTCAACACTACAAAAATGCACCAACAAAACCCTAACTACCGGCCCTTTCAGCAACACCTGCAAAGCATATGAAGTCTCACCCGAGGTAGAGACAGGGGTGGTTTCATGACTCAAGTGTCTACAACATTAGCTGGGACACATATCCATGATTATAATACTTAACAAAGAACTTAACATCAACAATTCATCAATATTCAACCAATCACTACTACACAGATAGAACAGAGCATCTCATCATTCACTCAGATATGATGTATTTAAGCACTTTATCATCAACAAGAAGGTTATATCTAGCAGATCAAGCACTAAGCACCTTAATATAGATCAGATCTAACATTCTTACTCATCATTAGCACAAAGCATAAGAAGATTTATCTATCTCTATCAAAGCACTTACCAAGAGAAGTTATGAACACATCAAGACAAGCACAAAGCGGAACAACATAGTGTTTACATGGTTCACCCCCACCCTAGGGATACATCCACCAATTCTTCTTCTTTATTGTTTTCAGTCAATCGGTTACAAGCACAAAGCCTCAAAACCCTACTTCGCCCAGTACAGGAGATCTGCACATCTCACTAGATCAATCTTTCTTGCATTATAGCACAAAGCACTTCACAGCCTGTTACAATACCTTGCACCTAGCTCTGCAAGTATCTCCCATTATGCACAGAGCATATACAGACCATACTTTCACTTAGAACTTAGCTTATCATCCTTACATCACATAGATCATCTATCTCTTCTCTATATTTCCTAGACATCTATATATTAATTACAAAATAGGCCTAAACATGGGTAAACCCATGGGCCGACATCCCATACCCATTACATAGTCCCAAATCCCAAAAAGGACCCCAAAAAATGGGTCGAGATCCATGATCTCCACTTATTCTTGCACTCCTCCTTCGATAGGATGTCAAAGTCCGAAAATAGGTCAAACTTGACTAGATCCCTCAAAACTTGATCAAGGGCCAACAGGCCCCCAATACTCACTTGTGACTCGTCCTGAGTCACTCTGATGTAGGAAGTTTTACTTCAAACGTTTCGAGCTTGGATCGAACTGCTTCGACTTGCTATTGTGCTACAAGCTCTTGTTTAACAAACTCGTGAATGAATGCATCATTCACAGGTCCTTCTAGGTGTTGTTCTTTTGTGGTCCTATCCTGCTCCAGTTCTTCTCCCTAGCTCTCGACCTCTAGGAACAATTGGTAAGCATTGTCTTAGGAAAATCAGAGTCTCTTAGTTTCCATAAATCTGCTTTGGATAGCATGGATCTACTGCTGGGTGGTTCGTTTCTCTTGAGATCTCTTCATTCTCTCCATAGTTGTCAGGGCTTTCAGCTGCGTCTGTAGTGTTTTTGCGTGATGCTTTGCTTCCTGGAGCTACGACTCCAGTGCTTGCAACTATGGGTTCTCAGTGAGTTTCTCATATGTCTAGGCACTATGATTAGTGAATTTCTTACATTCTAAGTTAAGGGCCTTTATCCTTTCAACTATGATCTTGGCGGTTGCTTCTTTTATGTCCTTTACCTCCTTTGGGGTCTCGGGCATAGTGCGTAGTTCTAGGTCTATGATGCATTGTTGCAACTACTGGATCACTTCTTCAATTTGCGCTACTTGCTTCATGACTTGATCCCTTGCCTTTACTTTTATGACAGTCACAGAGTGAAGTGATTTGTTGACCGCTTCCTTCGCTTCAAGTTGCTCGACGAGCAACTGTTCCTTGCCTTGCTCCAGCTGTGCCTTTTCTTCATTAAAATTTGCTTGGAGAGTACTCTTTTCCTGTTCGGAATCTTGACACTATTCTACAAGTAATCCTTGTATTTGTACCAAAGCCTAGGTGGCTTGTGTTGTTTCCTCTTGTGCTCGTCGAAGGCGAGCTTTGACTATATCAAATAGCTGTTGGAGTTGGGCTAGCTCATCTCCCAGTTCTGGTGTTCCCAATGACAGAGGCGCAGTGGAGACTATGCGGCTGGACTGTAGTTCTTGCTGCACCCATCAAAGCTCAACCTTAATTCTATTGTACATCTCCTCCTGCTTAGCTTCTTTCTTCTCTGCTATCTCCAATGAAGCATCATTCAAGGCTTCTATGATGAAATTGAAATCATCAGAGGTGAGGATGGTCTACATCTTAGTTACAGGGGATTTTGATCTCTTCTGGGAGGAAGCTTTCAGGGTAGAAACCTTCCTTTACTTCAAAGGGTCCTCCTTGTCTTTAGGTGGTGTTACTTCACCTTTCCTCTGTTTAGATTTTGTTCCATCTATCTCTTATCCATCACCTCCTTTCTTTGGTGACATGGAAGCAGTCTTCACCAAGGCACTGATTAAATCTTGTACTTCATCAGTTTTCTTTGTTTTTCTAGGTCCAGGTGTATCCTGCGCAGCTTTTGGGCTATCGATGTCATATATCTCCTCAGGGTCTGCTGGAATAAGGAGGTCAATAGACCATTCCTTAGTAATCTCCTCTAAGTCCTCCTCCATCAGCTTATAGTAGGATTGAAGTTGTTGCTTCTGCTCATCGGCTCGCATTGTGATATAAATGAAATCTTGATCCACGTTGAACTTCATCAAAGGCTTGAATTGGAGTATAGTGTTCGATGTCATGCAAGGCTCAGACTGTATGGATATCTTCAACTGATTTTAGTATGTATGGAACACGACATTTGAATGCCATTGCTTATTCAAGTCACTTGAGTACCACAATGTACTGAACTTTGCAGCCAATGGTTCANTCGTATCCTTGATCTTTTGCTTCTTTGCAGTCAAGTTCCAACTGGTTCACTAGGTACTTCGCCCAATTCATTTTTAGGCCCTCCGCACACTTCCTCGCGATCAACTGACAGGTAAGGCACACTATGCCATTATGAATAGAGGCCACCTTGTAGCCTCGCGTGCCCTTATTGACATCATTGTAGGTGTCCTTGATCCTTTGTGTGAGAGCACAGTCCATGGTTTTTCCAGGATAGAATTCCTATGGGTCGAGTTCTTGCATACTCAAACCTGTGATCTGATTGATCAAGGTCGGATCAACTGTGATATAGTGGTTTAGCCACAAATATCCGCCATGGTAACAAGACAACAACAACTTGAAACATGCATTAACCTCTTGGTGTCTTTCGAAGTGGGGAATTTTCATGACATTGAGTAGGGTGGATTGCACGAGGTTATGGGTCCATGCTTGGGGAATTACCTCTGAGTTTTTCCCTTTTGTTATATTCATATACTTATGTGGGGCTTACATGTTGTAGACTTTGCAATCTCTAAGGTTGAAGTCGCTAAAATTCAACACTGCGATCTTATCTTGGTCTGCTCACACTGCACATATCCCCTTCGAGAGGTATGCAGTGACCAAGGCATAGTCAAAATCTCTGGGCATGCTGTCCCAATTTATTGCACCGCTCATAGGTGGTATATAGGTGGGTAATATGGTTGAGATCAATTTAGCATTTGCTAGATCATCCCTGTGCTAGGTTTCGCTTTTCATTAGTTGGCCAGGATGGTTCGGCTCCATGAGAAGTGGATGGAGAGGTTGGCAGTCCTCTCGTGGATGATGCTTGTATACCTATAGACATCGACATGACTCTTTCAGTCATGAGGTCGATCAAAAATTCCTCAAGAACTTTTTCTGCAGTGCTCAAATCGTCCGACATACACGCTTGGGGTTAAAAATCTCAGGTTTGGGGGGTAGCTTAGACACAACAACGAGATAGAGAGTAGAAGCAAAATGATCACTATATAAACTCAACTTAGTCTGTGGGCTCAAATACTCAATTGGAAAAAGTGTTCTCGGTGTGTGGCACGGTGGGATAAATAGGTAACTCGACAACAGGTCGCTTGAAACGAGTATGAAGCCTTCATTAACTCGGTTCTATCCGTTATGGCATAGTCCCAACGGTTGGATGGAGATTTAGCTGGCCATAAATGGCTTTCTATCCGTTCATAGAATTGATCTAACGATTATAATATCCCCAATGAATATATTACTTCGTCATGGTGAAGTGCCATGTGTCGCTGTTCTAATATCCTAGCAAAGCTCCAATTTGGAAATTTTTTCTTCTACGAGGTTCCCTATGGAGCCTTCTGCAACTTATCAATATTGGCTCTCTTCTTACTTAACTTTCTATCCTTCTTTCTAGTGAGATTTGTCTCGGTATTCCTTTTTCCATTCTGATTTTTGTCTTCTTTTGACCTGGTCACTTCGCGCTGTTGAGATTCTTCCCTAGGGTTCACAGATAATACTTCTTCTTTTTCTGGGATAGGTACTTCAATCTTTTGTGGATCCTCTAGTGTTCTTACAACTTCAACATCTAGGTATCTAGTGTTAAATAGCTTCGATTTGTTCTGTTGTTCTTCATTCAAGTGTGCGATCCTTCTAGTCATGAAATCTTTTAATTCTTTCTTCTTTTGCTCCAAAACTTCTTATTCTTCTTTCCTCCTAGCCTGATCTCTTTCAATCCAAGGTTTTCCTAGTAGAATGGTAAATGGGGTGTTGTTCTCATTGAATTTAACAATCTCAAAATCTTCCTTTGTTGAAGTCCCATTGGCATTCATAGGTATTCGGGTGAGCTTTCCACATAGGTTTATCAACTTTCCTATGAATAATCCTATTCCTCCCAATGAGGGAATCATAGCAATCTTTCCTAAAAGTTCCCAAGTTCTTTCTGTCATAATATTCGCCTGTGTTTCCTCATCTAGAACACAGTCAATGTCAAAGTCTCCTATTCTTGCTTCAAAGCATTATTTTTCTTTGAATATCTCTGATAAGTTGACATGTCGGTGATCATTTAGGGTTTCTCTTATCTGTAACAATATTTTCTCTGATTCTTCCTTGGATTCTGTCATAATCTTGGTTTCTATATCTGCTTTAGGGTTTTCTTGGTTCATATTCATTCTTTCAACCTTAATAGTCATTCTAGGGAAATCCAAAACTTCATGGTCCGTAGATTTACAACAAAGACAACTAGGTCTTCTTCCAGGGCATTCCTTAGCAAGATGTCATGGTTTTCTGCAATTGTAACAAAGAGTTAATCCTCTCTTTCTCTTAAATGATCCCCAGCCTTTCCTGTACTGCGTACTAGGATCATGGTAGCTAACTTGCAAAAAATTCTTTCTATGATCCTGCAGATACTTATTAGTCCAAACATTCTTTCTATGCATAGGTATAACATATTTTTCACTATTCATATCAGATCTATTCATATCAAATCCTCTTTCATCTATTAATACCCTAGTTTTCAAGCTAAGATAGAATCTATCAAACATACCTAGATTCATACTTTTGAAACAAAAATTTCCACTAATCTTACTTCTACAAAGCACAAAGCCTTCAGATCTATAACTTTTCACTATTCTTACCTTTATCAGAGCACAGATCTTTCAAGTCTTACCTCTTTTCTTCAGATCAAACTTCTTTTCCTTAGCATAGATCTTTTCAAACTAAGTAGAGTACTACGCACCAGAGCAATAGATCTATGCATAGAGCTTTCACAAATTTAGGTCCAATCTTTGCACAAAGCTTCTTCTTTCTCAGTTCCCAGTAATCACAGTTTCAGGTCCGATACTGTGCACTTCAGCATTTTTCTATGCACAAAACTTCTCTTTTATTTACTTCAGTTCCAAACAATCACAGTTTTAGGTCTTAGCAACAGAACCAATTTTTGGCACAGGGGCAGACCCAGGGTTCAACGATATAACAATGCACCAACAAAACCCTAACTACCGGTCCTTTCGGCAACACCTACGAAGCAAATGAAGTCTCACTTGAGGTAGAGGTAGGGGTGGTTGCAGGACTCAAGTGTCTGCAACCTTAGCTGGGACATAGATCTATGATTATAATACTTAACAAAGCACTTAGCATCAACAATTCATCAATATTCAACCAATAACTACTGCACAGATAGAATAGAGCATCGCATCATTCACTTAGATCTTATGTATTTAAGAACTTTATCATCAACAGGCAGGTTATATCTAGCAGATCAAGAACTTAGCATCTTCATATAGATAAAATCTAACATTGTTACACATCATTAGCACAAAGCATAATCATATTTACTTATCTCTATCAAAGCACTTAGCAAGAGAAGTTATGAACACATCAATACAAGCACAAAGCGTAAGAACGCAATGTTTACGTGGTTCACCCCCACCCTGGGGCTATGTCCACCAATTCTTCTTCTTTATTGTCTTTAGTCAATCAGTTACAAGAACAGAGCCTCAAAACCCTACTTCACCTAGGACAGGAGATCTACGCACCTCGCTAGATCCTCCTTCCTTGCATTATAGCACAAAGCACTTCACAACCTGTTACAATACCTTGCACCTAGCTCTGCAAGTCTCTCCCAGTATGCACATAGCATCTACAAACCATACTTGCACTTATCACTTAGCTTATCATCCTTACATCACATATATCATCTCTCTCTTCTCTATATTTTCTAGACATCTATATATACATTACAAAATAGGCCTAAACATGGGTAAACCTATGGGCCGACATCCCATACCCATTACATAGTCCCAAATCCCAAAAAGGACCCCAAAAAAGGGGTCGACATCCGTGATCTCTTCTTCATCTTGCACTTCTCCTTTAACAGGCTGTCGAAGTCTAAAAATAGGTCAAACTTGACTAGATCCCTCAAAAATTGGTTTAGGGCCAACAATTCAATTCCTCCATATTTCACTACTTGGAACCTCTCAGAAAAGGAGTTATAGAAAAAATGGCATACCTTGTTGAATTCTGGATTATTCTAGAGAGAGAACTTGTAGACCGTGCCCCGCATAGAATATTTGTTGTATGGATCTGAAAATTGTACAAAGAATACTACAGACTATAATATAACTAATATATTTGGTCTTACTGAATTTGGATATGCTATGAAGAATTTATGACGTCAGTACCCAAAACACTTGTTTTGGACTAGTTTCGGGAGTAGCCACAAACCCTATTTTCCACGGAGTGTAAATCCAAAAATACAACGACCCACAAGATGAAATTTTTATCACAACTACTTGGATATGTTTCCTCAACTTCCTCCCAATTTCACGGTCTGAAACATTCTATAAAAATAGTTATTGTGAAAATGGTGAGATGATCTGTAAATAACATACCTTAGAAAGCATCATCAAAAGAAT
>JASDQU010437632.1:36191-59710 GCA_032191745.1 Picea mariana | reverse complement strand
GATGTAGAGGTTGTTGTCTACACTTCCTTTTCTTGAACCCTTGTTCATCTTTTTCTTCTTCTTCATAAAGTTGTTCCACTGACTCATTTTCTTCCTATTTTAATTCTCATCCGCTTGTTTCATCAATTGTTACAATGATTATTTCCACAAATTTTTTCAACCTAATATTGTAACACTTGTATGCTTTACTTGTACTTGAGTAACTAACAAGTACTCCTTTGTCCAAACGAGAGTCAAACATTCCCATTCTGATATCTTCTCTTTTGATGTAGCATTTGCTTCCAAATACTATGAAGTGCTTCACATTTTCTAGTCTTCCTTTCCATAGTTCGTAGGGAGTTTTTTCATTTTTGTTTCTTAGCATTACTATGTTTTGAATATGAACTGATGTATGCACTACATGTGTCCAGAAATATCTGTCAATTTGGAATCCATTAGCATTGTTCAAACCATTTCCTATGTAATTTTCATCCATTATGATAATGTTCCTTTGTCTCTGAACCACCCTATGAAACAATCTATGAATCCATGCTCTCATCCATTGTCATATATCTGTCCAAACTTGCTAAGTGTTTTTACAAATCCATATCTGTCCATATTGTCCAAGACTCTACTGCACAACTCTCCATAATGCTGGCCTATTTATCACTATACTATCATGAAGTCTTTACTACTACAACTAATTGTACTTCATCTAACTGACTTCTTTGGATCTGTCTACTCAAACTTTGCAAGTTTCTCAAAGGATGGTTATTTGGTCTATTAGAGCTACCGCATAGACTCCCTTATCTAATATTCATATTACCTAGGAGTCTCTAATCCGGATGGCTCAGAACAATTCCTGCTCTGATGTGTATTCATCATAATCTTCATTAGTAGATTCATCATTTCCCTGAGCTTTGACTTCTTTCTTTCTGTATGTGGATTTTTTTTTCACTACAATGCCTAAAAGTACAATCTCTTGAACATGTTCCTTATTTACCTATCCTTATTTTCTTTCAGTTATTTTCCAAACCTTTCTGTATCTGACATCTTTCTTTTTCTCTGTAGAATTTTCTTCATCTCATTTTATTTCCAATCTTGCGATCTCTGGGACCTGGTCTTTGTTCACCTATTCTTCATGTTTTCTTATCCATACTTTCTTATATCTAATATCAGTGTTCTCTTTCATGGAAGTATAGATCATGATTCTACAATCACTAGCTATGTGTCCATACTTATGAAATTTGTAACATTCAATGTTACATGGGGCCACATAGGGATTTCTTGCTTGAACATTTCTTTTATAATCCATGCAATCTGCAACATTATGTCCAAAATTAGTACAATAAAAATAATGACCGTAAAATAAATTTGCATACCTAGTGTAGACCTTCTGAATTTCTTCCCTCATTGATCATGATCATGATTGAAACTTCTTTGTGGCTTGAACATCGATGGTCTTCTTGAAGATGTATCTTCAATAGTTTTCTTAGATTTTGGTTGACCATGATTCCTTCCTTTGAGTACTTCTGCATAACTCTTTCTATTTTATTCATTCTTATTTTCTAGCAACCTAGAGTGCTTCTCTTCATTCTCTATAACTGATGTGGTTGTTTATATCTCTTCAACATTCTTGTTGAGCTTGATGATTTTACTTCTCAATGTGACAACTTCTTTAAGCTTCTCAACCTCTTCTTTTTTCTTCATTATTTGAGACTTCATGACTTCTTATGTTCTTTTCAATTTTTCAAGCTGAATTTTTAATGTGCTTATTTCTTCTTCAAGTCGTTTCTCTTCTAGAACAAACTCTACCTCAAGCTGGTTTAGATCATTAGTTCTTTCCTTAAGATGATCTGTCATTATCTTCTCTCTCATTTCTGCTTCTTCCTTTTGTGCTGCTATGTTGGGCCATAAATCTCTAACCATGAGGAGTTATGTGATGTTCCACATACCACCAGAAATGGCATGACATGTACTCTCCATCCATAATAGTCCTACCTTCAAATATATTAAAACTTATACCATTATACATCAAACAAACTTGGGTCCATTACCCAAACCTTTGTGCTACCAAAATTCGCTACCGTACTTTCTTCAAGGGTTGACATCAATGACAACCAACCCAAATAATCAACACCATCCTACTCACAACATGATTTACTCCGAGTCTCTAGAGAAAATACTCAAAGGCTTCTCCTTGGAAGCAGTTTTGTAAAGATGTCTGCCACTTGTTATTTTGTGCCCACATATTCAACTCTGATGTTCTTCTTTGCAACCCGTTCCATTAGAAAGTGATACTTTATTGCAATGTGCTTCTTCTTGGAGTGCATCACCGGGGTATTTGAGATACCGATGGTGCTTGTATTATCACAATAGATTGGAATGGTCTCATCATACTCTCAACATAGAGGGAATTGAGGAGTTATGTGACATTCCACATACCATCAAAAATGGCATGACATGTACTATCCATCCAGAATAGTCTTACCTTCAAATATATTAAAAATCATACCATTATACATCAAACAAACTTGGGTCCATTACCCAAACCTTTGTGCTACTAGAATTCTATACCAGACTTTCTTCAAGGGTTGACATCAATGACAACCAACCCAAATAATCAACACCATCATCATCATCACACCATAACCAAAAAGCATTATTCCATAGCACAAGTGGAAAAATACTCCAAGTGTGTCTTCAATGCAAGGAAAGGATTAAATATTGAATTGAAGTGAAACAGGGGGGCTTGCTATATAAATATAGCCTCCATGGAATGCATGCATGACAAGGAATGAATTGTGTGGAAGAAGAAATGGTGAGGAAATTTCTTGTATGCAGTCTAGACGATCCAAAGTTGTCATGGAATTCGGTGTTGGTGGAAGATTACTTGTCAATTGTTTTCAACTGTAATCACAAGGCTGGGAATTTCACCGAAGATGCCAATAGTGGGGTTGCGTAGAATTCCTATCGATCAATAAAAATATCATAAATTGTGGGAGCAAGAGAGCATGCTGAAACTTAAGCACCAAACAAAACCTCCATTGACTGTTCGACGTTATCAAAGGCTAGGATGGAACCATGAAAATTACAGGCTTGTAGGAATAGTTCTACCCTTCATTCTAATAATTTTTATGGTTCCACCCCCTACATGTCATAATTCTATACAATTCATCCTTTGATGTCATGATTCCATTCCAGTGAATTTTATTTCGGTAATTCTTATGGTTCCATCTCCTACCTATCATAGTTTCCAACAATCCACATGGTTGTCATGATGCCATAGTTCTTGGCCATCCACCCTTGTTGTCAATATTCGAGGGAATTTCATAAGGGTTTTGTCTAGTGCTTAAGCACGGTCACATGTGGGTAGAGGTGGGATTCTTATGACAAGTCAAAGTATATGTTGTGGTTCAACTGTTTTAAGTTTTGGTTTTTTTTGGGTGATATTCTTTGTTTAATTTTGTTTGAAATTAGGAAAAAAAATTATTGGATCTGTATATTTGAGAGGTTAATTCTGTGTAATTAGAATGTCCCAGGGTTTTTCAGCAAGCTGAATCCATTTCTTCATTTGGAAATACAATTTAAATTACAGAAAATTGTGATTTTATGTAGATTTATGTCACCAAATTTGGGCGAAAAGGGCCAAAATATAGAATAGTTAGACAACTCCAATGTATACACTCTGCATTTTCCACGGGAAAATTTAGAGAGTCATTAAATAGGAATTTGAAGTCCTCACAACATGATTTAGAGATCCCATGATCAATATTTGAATAAAAGGGTAGGTTTGTGAGGTGTTGCACACTTAAGGATAGGTGTTGTCCAAACATTCTAAACATTCTATACATTTTTATTTTCATTAGAATCCATAAATTGCATTTTTTGGTGAAATTTCCCATTTTTGTTATTTAAATTGCATTTTTGAATGCATAAATGGTTTCATTGTCTTGTAAAAAAACATGAGGCACTAGGAGTATATAGACTCAACCAATGAAATATACAATTCCAATAATTTTTGACAGGATTTCCAACAAATTTAACCAAAAAATATGTCCAAAAAAGTCAAAATGTAGAATGTTTAAACTACATGATTGAAGATATCCTTGGTATTATATTTATTATGTTTTTTATTTTTTTATTCTTGAATAATAAAAGAGAATTTTAGCTTCTAAATTTAGAGGGTAGTTTTATGAGGTACTTTTGTGAGGGGTATTGCACTTTTTTTTTGCACTTGAATGTTAAAATATTTTTAAACTTATAGATTAAGATGGTAGTTTTGTGAGGCATTGCAAATTTAAGGATACTTTGGTCGCATTGCGGATTTAGGGATACACTAGATCTTATGTTTATTATACTTTTTTATGACCTCAAATATGAAAAGTATTTACTCAATGCAACGTAATTCATCACCTTCTACAAGACTTTCTTCGTCATAAGTTTTTTCGTTCTTCCTTATTTTGTAGGGTTTGAATCCTCATTGCTTTGAATATCTTACTTTGGGCTAGGATTCTTTTATGTCTGTGTAATTTATGGAGATGTGTTTGCATTCTCTATTTCCCTTGTTATTACAGTGTTAAGACTTTCTTTAAGGTGTATTTCTTTTTAATTGGGAACATGGCCATTACATGCATGACCATCTCTTTGAGAAGCCTTGCAATTGGTTGGTTAAGCATGCTTGAAGGAGTGAAAGGTAAATGTGGTCATTCCTTTGAATAAAATTTAAAGCCATCAAGCCCATCAAATTGTAGTTCCCTGTGTGGTTTTCTTGACTTTTTGGTAAAGCAAGAAAGCAGTGTTAGATAATGAGTTATTTGTATAAGCAAGGAGGAGAAAGCACAATGTTGAGAAAATGGAGAGTTTGGAGAAGAGTGGTGAGAAGGGAGTGAGACTCGAGGAGGAAGGAGGTTTGCGAAACAAGGTGGTGAGAAAAAAAATGAAGGTGGGATTGTAGTTTACAATGAGGACAATTGCAAAGATCTAAAGAAGGGGAGGTATTCCAAGTGGGGGGGAAGCATTGTGACTTTCTTGATTGGCACCATCATGGAATCTTTAGTTCCCAAGGTTTTGGACTTCTCTAAAATGTTTCACGTAATAAGAAGAAGACACAAAGCATCCCCCAACACATCCATGGAGAGAAATAACCACCCAACAATGCAACGTTTAATGGCAGATGTTGCGACATCGCACATCCAACAATGCATATCCTAACATATATCCCATTAAAAGTTGTGGTGCTTGATGAATATTGTTTTCCCACATTCCACTAATGGTAAAAGATGACAACAATTGGGGAAGCTTTTGGGGAAGGTCACCATCTCTGACATTGGAGTATTGCCAAACATTCATCAGATGAAATTAGACAATGGTGTTTTACTTTATCATTATGATGCTTTTCCCTTTCTGATGTGTTGAAAACAATGCCAATGAAAGAATTATTCATTAATGATGCCCTTTTATAAGCCTTAATTTTTAGATATGTTGAATTATCCATTATATGATAAGCCTTGGATTTTGCAACTAGTTTTGAAATTCCTATGCTTTGCATAGCGATTTGAACACCTTATTCTTTCATGTTGATCTTCTTTCCATTTATTCTTGCTAGGATATTTAGACACTTAGGAGTTAGCTGAGATCTACTTGGTATATTGGATCGTTAGGTAAAAGTGTGTTTCTTTAGTATGCATTAATATGCATTTGTAGTTCGAAAATCTGACGATCACGATATGTTCCCGACATAGAATGATCTGACGGTTCATATTCTCCTCGATCTTAATGACCATCGATCTGTGGATTAACACTCGTTTGATCCATGATATATATTTAAAGAGCATGGAGGTTCATTCTTCGATGATTGATTGTGAGAAAATCTCTGGTAAAATCTTTCTATAATATTTTTCTTTTGCATTAATAAGCTGCTCTAAGTGGCCATCTTGGATGGGGCCATGGATGTTTCCCTATAGGATTTTTACCACATCAAAACATTGATGTGTTGATATTTTATATGGTTGTGTGAGTGGTTACTGAAGGTGTTTGTCCTCTGTTTGAATACATGTGTTGTTGAACATGGTATCAGAGCCTGTTTGAAGAGTCGCTCATGTTGTAGATGGAGATCATGAAGCCGAGTTTCCTCATCTCCATTTTATACCATTTTCGTACATTTATAGGCTGAGAGGACTATTTCATTTCATCCGGATCAATCATTTCATTCAATTATTGTTCTTCCATTTTCCCAATATATGACCATTTTAGTCAGATCCAGAGGTATAAAGCCTGAATACACCATTTTTTAATTTTAACAGAGTATTATTTTGGTTTTATATTTATTTTTTTTGGGTTTCTACTCTTTTAGATCTATGTATTCTCTTTTCCCCGTGCCCTATGCGATCTTGAAAAATCGAAAACAAGTAGGAAAAGGTGCATTTTCTAGGTAAGATAACCGAGATCTAACCCTTGTTGTCATCAAGAAGAGAAATTTTTTTCTTGTGTGAAAAGAGTTTTTCTTAGCACGCTCTCCAAGGCCATCAACAACAACAACAACAAAAACAACAACAACAAAAACAAAAACAACAACAACAACAACAAAAACAACAACACCCCCAATCCTCTTGCTAAAAAATACAATATGTTTGGCTAGACCATTTGGTTAAAAGTTTCCTTATTAAGTAAGAGGTCTTGAGTTCAAGTCTCTCTTTTTGTTACTTTTTTTGAAAAAGTTCATCCTCAATTGTAAAGTGATGTCGTCAAATCCACCCACTTCTCCTCTCCTTCGAGGTTGCGCGACCTCTCGGTCTAGGATCGTTCAAGTTACCGAACCAAATGGCTCATCGGACACCTAATGGGAACTAGTCTAACTTGTCACAGGCCCTTCTACCTTTTCGACGCAGGTTGTGTGGCAACCACAAACCTTATCCTTAGCGCTCTTCAAATATTAACACCAATATATGCTATCTCTCTATGCTAGGCTCCTCCCTTGATGTGACCATGGACTTTGACCATGGGCTAGCTCCCTTTGCAACTCCATTCTTCAAATATTTCGTGAGCTTCTTACTCCCCCTTTCCCGATTTTCGAATCGGCGAATCCTTCAAGACCAAATCTATGGTCCACATTCTCCTCACACTCAACACCTGTGATCAAATTGTGAGTTAGGATTTCATGAGTGCTCTCTTCCCTCAGTGTTATCCTTCTCAATTTTTTAATCAGCGAAGTGTTGTCTTCTCGCCACGTGTCCTATCTCAATGGACGACTAGGGTTTCTTCGACTCCCAACTCTTCGGGTATTATCTCTTTGGATTTCCTCCGTAGGGTTCTTCCTACAAAATAGGTGGATCTTTTCCATGCATCCTCCTGGATCCAATGGTTCAGATTCGCCCCACACTTTGCCCTTCGCGAATTTGAATTGTTTTCCTTGTAATTCTTCTAAAGTCTGAATCCTCAAACTCTCGGATATGCTTCCACCTGTCTACCTAGATGATGAATTATTTTATGATCTTTGGGAACTTATAAAGTCCTCGACTCCTCTACTTCTCTTAGCACACTTTTCCCTTTTCATGACTTAGGCTATTCTCAAACTTCTTCTGCACTTTTTGCATAGTTTTGCGCAAGATCTTTTGCAATTTTTCTTGGCTTGAAAACCTTCAAGGTTCCCTGTTCCTCTATCTCCTTCAGTGAACATTCTCTTGCCCTCCTAGAAAATTATGATCTTCTCCTGAGATTGTAATATGGACTTACAGTCTCCTCGACGCACTCCTTGTGCTTGACTAATCTTTTCGGAGGCTTCTCTCTTAGCCTACCTGAGCATCTTAAGGCATCTCCTTTCCTTTGTCTATGCACTCTTGCAAATCCTTCCTTCCTCAAAGTGTTCAGCAACCCTGGGGTTCTATTAAGGACTCCAAAACTTCCAATCATGTTGTTCTATTACACTCTCGTACATGCTCTATGCCCTCCTGGAAAAGTGTTTTAGAGTGTTCAATAACTCTAGATTATGTTTCCTCCTACAGAATCTTCCCTTCCAAGGTACTTAAACACCTTGAAATTTCCTCCTGAGTCTGTGAATTAACCTGGTGTTCCCTCCTCACAATTTCTCTTCTAACTTCACTCAGTTCAGACATGCACTCCTTGTGTCGGCTCACATAGTTTCCAACCTCTGTTGTGCACTCCTTGCACTTAGCCTAGAGAACCAAACTTAATCCGACACAATCACAGATAGAAAACTGTATCTTTATCCCTTTAGATGATTTCTAACATTCATCTACAATTCAAATGCATATGAATGGCATTCACCACAAAATATCCATTACACAGAAATTGATAACAGGAAAATCTGTCATTTTCTATTAATGGCAGAATGTTCGTTACAATATGGGAGTCTAAGCTACAACTGAGTCTCATCTCTCTATGTTTTTCTCCCTATATCCTATGCATTTCTCCTCTTGGATTACAATAATTTTTCATCAAAATCCCAGCCTCTTCTATCAGGCATACAATATAAATATTTATACAATAGGAGCTCAATGAGATTCCCTCCAAGCTAAGCTAGTGGTGTTAAATCATCATTCAAAACACTTGCCTAATGGGCAAATTACAATGATGGAAATCTACTCCAAATCGGATGCAGATCCCTCCTACCGTCAACCACTTAATGGTGACCTTATCTCCAACTTGTGTGAAGGCACAACTTGGCTCTTCCAACCTATCATCATTAATTTTCTTTGATCAAGCCTTAGATTATCAAAGGAAAAATGAGGGGGTGACACCTCTCGCTTCCTTGAATGTGCACCACATGTTTCAATTGGTTGGTGTGAGCTGAGGTGGAGCGATGCTCCTGCATCATACTCCACGACTATGAAAAATCATGAGCTTTCCAGCTCGGTTGAAATCCTCCTAGATCCCAAACTTTCTCCTAGATCTATCTTTCGGCTCCTCTGCCTTACTGCTACTGCTCCTGCATATTTTCTACGGCTTGTGTAGGTTCCTTTCTGTCCATCTTCTCCTTGTTGACTGCTCCTTCGACTGACTCAAACATCAACTTCCTTATCTCCTCAACCACCTCGTCCAGTTGCTCCATTGGTTGGCTCTTCTTTTGCAGTCTAGATTGCTACACTTCTTCCTTGTCAATGGGTAAATCACATCAATCTCCCAAGTTCTCTTCTTCATCTATTTGTGGCCTTAGCTTGCCAATCTACCGCAACTTCCACTCTTGCAGGCTTCTCATTACTAGGCTTCTGCTCAACTCCTACTTCTGATAGATTTGCTCCTGTCAGCTTCTCTTATGTTGGTTCAAATCCAACTTCCTCCAGCTGCTCCTTATGATGGTATTCAACTCCCTCTTCTATTGCATGCTTCAACGTTGCAGTCATCTCATGTTCAATTTCTCATCTGAAATTTCCGAGAAATTATGTTGAATGCTTTTCTGCTACGATCTGCAAGATTGTCCCCTCATATTGATTTTATGGTTCTGGATTGTTCAACCAATCCTCCATCATCCCCAACTCTTTCTCCCATGGAGTGAGCATCTTAACTGTATTCTCTTCTTATTCTACTGGGGCATACATCAACATCTTGTCCTTCTCCTCTTCTATGATAGTCACTGCTAGATATCTTTTTGTTGCATCTGAAACACATTCTTTGGCCTCAATCAAGATATGTGGTAGGAATACCTTGATTCCCCCTATGACTAGAATACTTCCCTGATCCTTCTCCTCGACGATGGAAGTTTTTAACTTCTCATCATCTTCATTCACACGGTCCACAATTCCACGTGAAGTTTCACCTGAGTGAGGTCTTTCTTCTGCCTCCTCTTCATCTGTTAATACCCCTTGATGCGAACTCTCAACTGATCTCACCTCTTCTCCCTTGCCCACTTGGAAATTTGGGATGTCTCCTCTACCCTCCTAGTAGTTTACGAGATCCACTGATCCCTTCTCATTGCTCACCTAGCAACCTATGAGACCCCTGCCAGATATCTTTCCCTCATCACTGAGGTTTTCAACATACCTCAGCCACCTTTTTAACACCTGCTTCTTCCCTCTGGTCAACAAATTCCGAACATTCCACTTAGTTGTTCTCTTCAAAGGCCACTCGTACCTCCAATGCACCTTTTCATCCTACTACATCTTGAATGCTAGCCTCTCCATATATACCCTTATCTTGTTGAGATCTTTTCCACTTCAACTTTTCTTTTCTATTGGTGTTCTTTTCCTCGACCATGTCTATGACCTTCAGTATCCATATTCACCTTCTACCTACCCATTTTGCAAGTTGGTTGCTTATTCTGCAACTGGGAGCATCTCCAGCTTCTCCTTCATCTAAAATCTATAGACAAAAATTGCACTCTGATACCACTTGACATCGTCAAGCCCACCCCCTTCTCCTCTCCTTTAGGGCTGTGCAACCTCCTAGTCTAGGATCATTCAAGTTGTTGAACCAAATGGCTCGTCGGGCTCCTAATGGGAACCAATCTAACTTGTCACAGGCCCTTTTACCTTTTCTGCGCAGGTTGTGTGGTAACCACAGACCTTCTCCTTAGCTCTCTTCAAATATTAATGCCAACAGATGCTAGCTCTCTATTCTAGGCTTCTCCCTTGATGTGACCATGGACTCCGACCGTGGGCCAGCTCCCTTCGTGACTCTGTACTTTATATCTTTCTTGAGTTGCTTACCACCCTTTTCCTAATTTTCGAATTGACGAATCCTTCAAGACCAAATCTACGGTACACATTCTTCTCGTGCTCGACGGCTGTGATCAAATCGCAAGTTTGGGTTTTGTGAGTCCTCTATTCCCTCAATGCTATCCTTCTCGATTTATGAATCAACGAAGTGTTGACTTCTCGCCACATGTCCTATCTCAATGGATGACTAGGGTTGCTTCGGCTCCCAGCTCTTTGGGTATTCTCTCCTTGGATTTCCTCTAAAGGGTTCTTCCTCCAAAATACATGGATCTTCGCCATGCGTCCTCCTAGATCCAACAGTCCAGAATAACCCTGCACTTTTACCTTTGTGAAGTTGACTTGTTCTCCTTGCAATTCTTTTGAAGTCTGAATCCTCGAACTCTTGGATCTGCTTCCACCTTTCTACCCGAACGATGGATGATTTTATGGTCTTCGGGAATTCGGCAAGTCCTCGACTCCTATGCTTCGCTTAGCTTACTTTTCCCTTTTCGAGACTTAGGCTATTCTCGAACTTCTTCTGCACTTTTTGCAGAGTTTTGCGTAGGCTCTTCTACGAATTTTCTCAGCTTGAAAACATTCAAGGATCCCCGTTCCTCTATGTCCTTCAGTGAATGTTCTCTTTCCCTCCTAGGAACTTACATTCTCCTCCTAATCTTGTAATATGAAATTACAGTCTCCTCGGTGCACTCTTTGCACTCGACTAATCTTTTCGGCGGCTTCTCTCTTAGCCTACCTGAGCATCTTAAGGAATCTCCTTTCCTTTGTCAATGAACTCTTTTAAAGCCTTCCTTCCTCAGAGTGTTCAACAACCCTGGGGTTCTCTTAAGGATTCCAACACTTCCAATCATGTTGTTCTGGTATGCTCTCGTACTTTCTCTATGACCTCCTGGAAAAGTGTTTTAGAGTGTCCAGTAACTCTGGACTGTGTTTTCTCCTACACAATATTCCCTTCCAAGGTACTTAACCACCTTGAAATTTCCTCCTGAGTCTATGAATTAACCTGGTGTACCCTTCTAGCAATTTCTCTTCTGACTTCTCTAAGTTCAGACACACACTCCTTGCATCGACTCACAGAGTTTCCACCCTCTATCGCACACTCCTTGCACTTATCCTAGAGAACTAGGCTTAATCTGACACACTCACAGATAGAAAACTGTATCTCTATCTCTTTAGACGATTTCTAACATTCATCTACAATTCAAATGCATACGAATGACATTCACCACAAAATATCCATTACATAGAAATTGATAATAGGAAAAACTATCATTTTCTATTAATGGAACAATTTTCATTACAATATGGAAGCTTGAGCTACAACTGAGTCTCGTCTCTCTATGTTTCTCTCCCTATATCCTATGTATTTATCCTCCTGGCTTACAATGATTTTTCATCAAAATCCCAGCCTCTTCTATCAAGCATACAATATAAATATTTATACAAATGGGGATCAACAATCTTCCCTCCAAGCTAAGCTAGTGGTGTCAAATCACCATTCAAAATGTCTATATAATAGGAAAATTACAATGATGAAAATCTTCTCCAAATCGGATGCAGATCCCTCCTACCATCAACTACTTAATGGCAACCTTATCTCCAGCTTATGTGAAGGCACAACTTGGATATTCCAACTTGTTGGCATTAATTTTCTTTGATCTTACCTTATATTATCGAAGGCAAAATGAGAGGGTGGCGCCTCTCCCTTCCTTGAATGTGCACCACGCATTTCAATCGGCTAGCATGAGCTGAGGTGGAGCGATGCTCCTACATCATAAAGTGTATTTCACTTCAAGTATAAAAGTGAATCACTATAGGTAGCTTTAATATTTTATTTTAGAGTTATTTATTTTTCATGCGACTTTTCTTTCATAAAGTAACTTCATTGTAAAAGTGATCCCCACTTATTTTTATAAAAGTGGGTCACTTCATAAATAAAATTACACCACCATGTGGTCCTTTGGTTACCATTTATGTCTTTTTTTAAAATGGCATAACTTTCACATCCGAAGTCTGTGGTATAACTCATTTTGGGATACATTACAGTTCAAGGGAGACTCCTTTATTGGCTGGTTTCACTGATTCAGAATTTGTCAATGACCCTGATGATTGAAAGTCTATTGTAGGTTGTGCTTTCAGACTTGGTTCAGGACCTGCCACTTGGGCCTATAAGAAACAACAAGCTATTACACTTTCTTTAGCAAAAGTAGAGTATCGAGCAACCATAAATGCAAGTTAGGAATCCTTCTGGCTTCGATGGATCCTTTCACAGTTTGGATTCTAGTAACATCAACCAACAAACCTTTGGTGCGACAATCAGAGTGCCATCCAACTTTCAAAATACCTAGTTCAACATCAATGCAACAAACACATCGAGCTACACATTCACTTCATCAAAAATCTCATTCATGATCAAGTTATTGAAGTGCTCTTTTTCCCTACAAAATATAAAGTTGTAGACATTTTCACAAAGTCTCTTACAGAAGTGAAGTTTTCCAAACTTCAATTTATGTGAGGAGTTCAGGAAGTTGTCATCAAGGGGGGATAGGCTCTAATGCCTCCTTCCTTCTCCTATTGTGTCAATATTGTACATCCTTCAATCCAATCTCAAGTTGTTCTTAAGGAGGGATGTTAGGATATTTAGACTCATAGGAGTTAGTTAAGATATACTTGGACTAATGTGTCATTAGGTAAAAGTGTGTTTCTTTAGTATGCATTAGTATGCATTTGTAGTTAGGAAATCCGACGGTCATGATATGTTCTCGACATAGAGTGATCTGACGGTTCATATTCTCCTCGATCTTAATGGCCATTAATCTGTGGCTTAACACCAGATTGGTCCATGATCTTTATTTAAAGAGAATGGAGGGTCATTTGTCGATGATCGATTGTGAGAAACTCTCTTGTAAAATCTCTCTATAATATTTTTCTTTTGCATTTATACTTCTTCCAATTATTTGCGATATATGAAACAATTACTCCATTGTATTATGTGCTAGATGGATAGTGCAAACTATATCCAAAAACACCTAGAGTGTGCTCATTTTAGTGATCGTGGTCTTTCCATAATGAATGGATGACATAGGACAAAAATTATCCAAAACCATGCACCCTTTTTGGAAAACATGCCAAAAACACTAAAAAGGATGTGGTTTTCGATAATTTTTGTTCTTTTTTTTAAATGTGGAAAAACTTATCATGATTTAGTGGCCATCTGGAAATGAGGACATTGATCACCAACTGCTATCTTGAATGCATGATGACTCATCACTACTTTTCAAGGAAAACCACACCACTTGAAAGTGTACAGACTTTGACTCTTGCCAGAGACCTCTGGGTCTTGAGTTGTTAACCTCTTTCCTTAGGTCCAAGGAATACGAGCTCTTAGCCAATCACAAGAAATTTTAGGGCTTACTCCAGGACAAAAAATGTGGTTTCAACCTAGATATTGTCTGCAAGAAAGTCAAATCCTCTTGTGGTCATCATTGAGGCTACCTCTAGTGGGGTAATGTGATTTCTAGTAGCTTCTAGACTTATATCTAGATATGAGACTAGGTACTACCCCCGGTTACAATGTAACCTCTTTCTTGGGGAGGATAATAATTTTTGTCCTACAACATGAAAAAAAAAATATTTTAAATAATTAATTAATATTTTAAATGATTTTTAATATGTTTAATGTATTTAAAAAAATCATACCGACAACCAAAGGGCATAATTGTAAAGTATATTAATTTTTTTCAATGGGAAAACATTTTATTTGTTTTTATTTTTTTACTAAAATAGTGATACTTTGTATTAAAATAAATGTTGTGGCCTCATTGGTGAGCATGTTAATACAAAAAGGAAGCTATGTTCACAACCAAATGTCTGAAAAATATTCCAAAATTGGTTGAGCTAGCTACTATATAAAATGTTTTTTCCTTTGCAAACAAAATCCCAAAAAATTGATTGGTAATCTTACAATATAGTCCTAGTATCAAAAGAATTTACAAAACATATAAAAGCTTGAAGTCGAGGAGAGAAGTGACAATTGTGTCTATGTGCTTCATTTTGATTTTCAAAGGTTTGCTTGGCTTCTTTCTCCACCCCTTCCATGTCCATTCTCCCAAGATATTGATGCACTGATTCATCCTCCTAACCTTCACTTGGAACTGATCCAATTGACAATGTCTGTAATGTAATGACTAATTGTGAACTTTTCACCAAACTTGTAATCATATGTTGAAGAAATTTGCACTCTATCTCAAGCTTATCAATTTGGCATTTTTTTAGTGACCGACTCTAGAATTTTTTCATATTCATTGTTATGAGATTTTTCATGTGAATACATTCTTGTAGATGTATTGAAAATAGATGTTTGACTATTTAAAAACAGACTCTCATGTCTCCTTAAATCCTAATGAATTCCCATGAGTTCGCAAATAGGGCAACGTCCTAGGTGATTGTGGTTTTCCATCATCCCACATCCGAATTATATAGATGGAAAATGAAGATAATTATTCTCTACCCAAGATACCTATGTATTCCCCATAGAAATTACCCATAATTTCTTGCACTCCCAGACTAAAATCCCACAAACCCAAGCTAACACTTCAACAAAATTGCAATGATAAAAAACCACTATAGAATCCAAATTCTCAATCAAAATCCACCAACTTACCTTTTCAATAGGACCATTGAAATTCCTCTTGCAAATGCTAAGCCTGTCCCACCAATCCTTTGTTAGAATTGGTAGCTCGGTGGTACTTCTTCATTGGCAATGCCCAACATGCGGAAGTGACCGAACACACTTTCTCCCTAGTGACTTTATAATATGTTTTTATATAGTAACTTTATAAAGTGTTTTTATTAAATTGGGTCTTTTTAATTTTTAAGTGTAAAAGTGACTTTATGATGTTATGGGTCACTTTAGTGACTTAAGTGACCTCAACGAATGATTAATTCATGATAGTTGATCTTATGAGGGAAATATATAATATTGACTATCAATCTCATTGGAAGACCAAGGGTTAGGGCAGTTACACTTTCAAATTAGATAAAGGAATCTCACGAGGAAGAGAGGAGCACACTTATTGAGAAGAGTTTGAGGGAAGTTGAAGGGGCACGAATACCTAGAAGGGTTCTTTACTTGGAGGGAAAGAGATTCAATAGTGGAAGTTGGCAAACATCCCTAGGAGAGGGATTGGCAAACACTTCAAGACAAATTCAACATTAAAGTGTATTAGTACTGTATATCAAGGAGGTCATACAATACGGTTTTGTAGAGGTTGTACACCAAGTTTTGTTGGCTTTGTAGCTACAACCATGCACAAAAATCTATGTTGAGTTTTGACATGGATTTCTATGTGTTAACTCAGTTGTTAACAAATTTGTATAGTGAGGTATTGTTCTGTACCTCTTATGGGAATGAAAAACAAGGTTTATTTCTATTGTTTGTGACTGTACAGTCCATACAGTTTGTACTGGAAGTCTAGTTTTTTATTTCAAATTGTGTTACTCAGAAAATAAGTAAAGTTTTTTCTCAGATAGAGTGAAAGTACAATTCATTAATGTTGAATATTTATTGTTGTTTTAGTTAGAATTTTTTCCCTAGAGCTGAATAAAGAAACAATCTCCTCAAATTTGTAATTTTTCCTATGTTTTCTTCAAGAGGCATTGCCTATATTTTTATGTGCCAAATGGAAGAATTTGTTTGCTGTTCAGTTATATTCCGCTGCTATTTTTTAGTTTCAAATGTATGACATTTGTGTTTCTTCTCATTAAGTATAGTTATATTTTGGGTTTTAATGATGCACTGTTGAAAATTAATAGGAGGTTGGAATCAGTCTATCTCATATTGAGTTTTTGAGATATTTTCTACATGGTATCAGAGAAGGTTCTTTGAAGTTTAGTGGACTATTTGGCACTTGGGACAACAAGTGATTTGTTGAGATATTTGATTAAAGAAGGCAAAATATGGTTCTTTTTCAGGTGGACAAAGATGAATTCCAACATAAGGTATGAAGATAGGTTGGAGGGGATATCCAACTACCTATAGTGTAAGGTAAGAATCACAAGTGTTCTCAAAGAGAACAAGTTGTGGTTGTTTGCAAACATTGTCATGCTTGTACCTACGTAAGATACCATAGCTATAGACTTCCATGAAGTGAAGGAAGCCAAGGCTCAAAGAATCATTTCGGATGGAGTTAGAGACCACCTTATTCCACACTTGTTTGAGAATAAGACATCCAAAGAGATGTGGGATGCACTGAAGGGTTTGTATGAGGAAAATAATGAGAATCAGAAAATGGCTCTCTGGTACAAGCTCCATAGTACTAGGATGGCCAAGGGAGACATCATGGCCTCCTACCTCACCCGAGTTGCACAGGTGAAGGATGTGTTTGTGGTTGTCGAATAATTTATTCCAAACTCATAGTTGGTGTGTATATCCCTCAAAGGATTCAACAAGGAATCATAAGTTTTTGTGAAGTGTGTGGTGGGTGTTGACACCCAAAAGCACAATGTAGGGTACCTTCTTGCAAATGGTTGCAATGCATTATAATTTATTTATATTTAATAATATACTAATAGGTGGGATCCCCTGTGTGAATATGATGGAAAGACGACACATATGTTTTAGGTGTTTATGACTTGGTTGCGATATGAGATCTACATTTATTTTATTTTAATTTGTTGTCGAAATAAGTGACCAAATGATGCTATGGGGGATATGATTAAAAGGGAATGATGTTGTCTTTATATAGGTCTCACAAGTATTATTATGCTGCATTTAGTTTGATGAAGGATCTAAACTCCATGTTCAAGTTATATGTGTGATATGGAGATTTCATGTTACAATTATTGTGTGCATTGTTTGAATTGGAAGTCTAAAGGTTGAGACATGGTATCCCTAGAAATTTTTTGATATATGTCACATTCAATTTTTGAACAAAGGTTGGCGCATTTGTTAAAGTTTGAGACTTGGGATATGGTGGTGTATCAATCTTGGAGTAAATTGTTAGTGGGTTGTGCATTGTATGGTTAGCTTACTCACACTAGCTATTGATGAATATGTAAGTGTAGATGTGATGTGCATTAAATGCATGTCACTCTAACCTACCTTGAGCTCACCACCCTAGCCATTTTACATTGGGTATTTTGTTGGTTGTTGTTACTCCACTTTGTTTAGTTGTGGAAGAGGTATACAGACTTGGTTGATTCTCCTTGGAAAATTTTACACACAGGTATGAGGTTTCTTGCTGCTCCATCCATGAATTTTTCTCTCTTCTCTTTAATTAAGTCAAAAGTTGGCTATTGAGTTTGTTCATTGTCTGTGCATTTCTATGTTTACGATTTATGGATTTCCGATTGTATATGGATGGTTGTTGAAGATTGTCCTTTGTGGCATTTTTATGTGAATTACTCGCAGTTAAAATGGTGTGTGGGTGTCTCTTATTATCTTTAGTTGCTTTGTGCTTAAAAGGAATATTTTTGGGGAAGCTCTCGGGCCTACCTTGCCTTTGGTTTCTTTTAGTGATTCTCTTTGTCTGTTAAAAATGTTATCACTGCTCGCAACCTATGGGTTTTTTTTGAAGACTCTATTTGTCATTTAATTGTGTGGTTTTCATGGATATCATGCCCGTGCCCTTGTATAAGATCTGTAAATGAGACTGTGGGAATTCATGGTGGTGCTAGACTGTTGAAGGTACCCCTTTGGCCAAACCTTTGAACCATTGCTTATCTTGTCCTCCTATACCACATCCATGTTGATGATTATAAATCAAACCTTGTATTTGAAAAATGTTGTGGAGGTAGCCAACCCATAATTTAATAGAGACATTGTTCGTGCTCTTTTAAATCATGGGGTTTTTCCATTTTCTTACTGTACAATGATAGAAAGAATGTCGAGTTTATTTTTTATTTAAAAAGTGATACGGTTTGTCCTGTGGAAATATTTGGGCAATGACAACATTGCAAAGTCATTGTTTGAAGGATACGACTTGATGTGTGTTGTTTCCATATGCAAAGAGTACCCTTATGGATAAATTATATACGCATTGAATGAGTCTTGCAAACCAAAATTAAAGGGAAATTTATAAGCATTGGTTGAGATTTTAATACTGGTGTCAATTTCTTGGACCACAGTCTGTCCATTTCTTCGACTGTTGGTGGTGATTATTGTAATGGTTTGAATTTTGTGTCTCCTTGAACCTATTGTGCACGAGCTGTGTCATTATTGTTGAGTGTTTCTTGGGAAAAAAATTATGAAATGAATCCTATGCAATGCAACTTCTAAATGAAAACGAACAACCTTGAAGTGAAATATAAGTTCTGAATTTTGGAAATAGAGTGTTGAGTTTCAATTTCAAAATAGTAAAGGGGTTTAAATTGTAATGTTGGAAATGACATAGTTTGATATATGATAGAGCAGTATCCATGGGAGTCCCTTCCATTATATCATTTTACTCAAAATAAACTCCCCTCATTATCCTAATTACATTTTTACACTCCCTATTCTATTATTACTCATTTTTAAGGAAAAGTCAGTATGGAAATAAAATAAATGAGGTGGAAGATAATTGATGATTGGTATTCTAAGAGCTAGTTGTGTACATAGTTTGAATGTTTTATTGATTGCTTGAACAATATTCATTAATATTTACCCCTCCATGATATCATTTTATGGGCAATACAAACCCCCCATACTCCCAATGACCCTATCAATCCCCTGTTCATATGGAAATTAATTAATGAAAGTTTTATGGATGAATTGCATGGCTTTTATGGTAAATAATAGAGCCAACTCTTGATTTATTTAAGTGGGGTTTCATGTATGGGTTATTAATAACTTTTCATGATTGATTAAATATTGCTGCAGGATGTTTTTTTTTTCAGCAAGGGAAATAATGATCGGAATAATAGAGGTAGAGGTAACTAGCAACAAGGCCATAGAAGGCCTCGATTTTCTATTCACTTCAATGTTTACCCACAAGAGTTAAACCAGTTGTTTCAATATGGGTTTTTGAATTTGGTTGGACATGGTATATTGCACCTCCGACTTGAAAGACCCCCATTTCAACGTCCTCATAATTTTCTCGACATTCCTGTTCCTCCACACGTATCAATGTAGCCTCGAGGGTCTAACCAACCAAAGGCTATCATAGAAAAGTTAAGGGAGGACAGTAGTGAGAAGAGGCAAAATTCCTCACACAACAAATATGTATTTTGATGATTTTTATGTTGTTTATTAATCAAGACAGTGTTTCATTATTTTGACCAATTTTTTGGACAACAAGCTTTTATCTAGGAATTTTTTGAGGATAAGATGGATATATTATTTTTTTGGGATATGATCATAATTTTTGTTGGTATTTAATATTCGATTTAAATGATGAGCATGGGAGTTAAAAGGATGCTATTTGATTTAAGTGATTAATCTTATACTTTATATTTGATGATTATCAAAGGAAATGAGCATGGCAGTCACAAGGGGTCCCACCTATTTAGTTATTATTAATTATGACCCTTATTTCTATATTATTATTTCTTTCTCCTAACTGATTAGTTAAGTTAGTTTGAATTAACTAAATAAAGTAGTTGAGAGAATTCAACTTACTGGGAAAGAATAATGGCTCAAGGAGATGAAGAGAATAGAGGGGGAGAGAATAGAAGGAGAACTACAACCAAAAGGTGTGCTCTATATTAGTGAGATATTTTCAGTTTTCATTCATTCTAAGTTTACTAGAAATCTTAATCCTCTTCATGACAACAGGGTCTTATTGAAGGAAACATGATTCAAAACCGAATCACATATTTCAGTAGCTTGTTTTAAGGTGTTTGATTTATCTTTGGCAGTCTGTATATTCTTGTTTGTTTGTGGATTAAATTTCATGACTGATAAACAATATCTTGTAGAGTCAAGTGGAAACATGGTGTGGCAAGCTGATCCAAATCATTCGTTTCAATTTTATTGTGTTGTCAAAGTCTTTTTGCATGGTGCCCATCAAAGGCTTCTAAATCTAACTTTGGTCCCTACCCTCGCAGGGGTTTGTAAAAGAGAACTCAGTTTTGTGTCTCATAATGAAATAAAATCAGATTATTGTTTCTGTCTCACATATGTGTCTTCATGATATGTAGTTCTTTCTTTTTCTTTTATATCCATGTTTACATTATTGTAAATTATGTATACTCTCACATAACTTTGTTTGATTTTATTGTACGTTTCTATAAACATAAAATCAACCTTAATCCTTTGTAATTGATAATTAGGGATTAAGTGAATATTTGTTAAGCTATAAACCCCGACTGACATTCCCAACTATCTTTTTTTAGCCAGGCACGATCTAAAAATTATTGAGTAAGTTCCTTTGTACCTTTTCCTCAATAGTGGGGAGAGAGAGGCTCCTTAAATGGAGAAGATTGTGCGATGAATTTACATGGGAGGAGATCCAGGAGGGGTATTAGGAGAAGGAAGTGGATGGTGCAGATGACAATAACGTTTCTCTTGTGGGAAAGATAAATGAAAAGAACAAAGACATGAGCAAGGTGAGATGCTTTGCATGTCACAATACTGGCCACTACACTAGTTAGTGTCTGAACCAGAAGAAGAAGTCGTAACAAGAGGTGTCATCTTCAATAGATATTGTTGAGTTTGCAGAGAAATATGAGAGGGAGTTCTCACTCATGACTGGTCCCTTGGGCAGTGATTTCCTAGTGTTCGAGGACATTGAAGTCTGGTTTGTGGATAGTGGAGCTTCTCAGTATATGACAGGAATGAGGTCAGTGTTCCTTAGTCTTTCAGAAATAGACTCAGACTATATTGTTGACAATGAGGTTGGCTCATAGATTGCAGTAAAGGGGGTTGGAAGTGTTAGATTCCAACTAGAGTTAATAGGTTTTATGGAGTTTTTCAAGTTGTTGTATATTTTAGAGTTGACATTTAATTTACTCTCAGTGTTAGCTCTAGAGTTTGATGGATTTGGAGTTGCATTCTACTATGGTTGGGTATTTTTATATCCATGAGAGCAACTCATGACACAACAATGTTTCTTGGTGTCAGGTATGAGAGGTTGTATAGGTTGTTGGGGCAACCTGTGTTGTGGTCCAGCGGATTTCTGGATTCAGATTCTTTGTTGGAGAGTGGGAAGGTTGCACAATAGAGAGAGTTGATACCAGGGACTCTGAGAGGACTCAACAAAAATGAGTCTACATAGATGGATTCTCAGGAGAGAGTGAAGTATCCTAGGATCATGTATTTAGTTCATGGATAAAAAAAGGTAGCAGCAGAGGCTTCAAGTGCACTGGAAGTAGTGGCTTCATGTTAAGAGGGATCAAAGGCTTCTAGTACAGAGGGAGTAGCTACATCAACTGAATTGAAGAGAGATTCTGGTGGTGATACTAGAAGTACCTCTCTCACTAAGAGGAAGTGTTAGAATTTGTAGCTCAGAGGTACTTTTGCATTGGTGACGCCCAACATGCAGAAGTGACTGAGCACACTTTCTCCCTAGTGACTTTATAATATGTTTTTATAAAGTAACTTTATAAAGTGTTTTTATAAGTTGGGTCTTTTTAATTTTTAAGTTTAAGTGTAAAAGTGACTTTATGATGTTATGGGTCACTTTAGTGACTTAAGTGACCTCAATGGATGATTAAGTCATGATCATTGATCTCATGAGGGAAAGATCTAATCTTGACCTTCAATCTCATTGGAATACCAAGGGTTAGGGAAGCTACACTTTCAAGTTATATAAAGGCAGTTCATAAGGAAGAGTGGGGTGCACATTTTTAGGAGAGTTGGAGGAAATTTGAAGGGGCATGGATCCCTAGAATGTTTCCTTTCTTGGAGAGAAAGAGCTCCAGCAGTGAAATTTGGCATGCATCCCTAGGAGAGGGATTGGCATGCACTTCAAGACAGCTTCAACATTAAAGTGTATCAGTACCGTAGAATAAGGAGGTCGTACAATATGGTTTTGTGGAGGTTGTACAACAAGTTTTGTTGGATTTTCATATGCATCCATGCACATAAATCTATGCTAAATTTAGACATAGATTTCTAGGTGTTGACTCAACTACTAACAAGTACGTACAGTGAGGTATTGTTTTGTACCTCCTTTGGGCACAAAAAACAAGGTTTATTTATGTTGTTTGTGACTGTACAATCCATGCAGTTTGTACTGGAAGTGTAGTTTGTTATTTTAGACTGTGTTACTCAGGAAATAAGTGAAGTTTTTGCTTAAATAGAGTAAAAGTACAATTCATTAATGATGAATATTTATTTTTGTTGTACTCAATTTTTTTCCCCTAAACCTAAATAAAGAAACATTCTCCTCAAATTTTCCATTTTTCCTATGTTTTCTTCAAGAGGCATTGCCCAAATTTTTATGTGCCAAATGTTATAATTTGTCTACTATTCAGTTATATCCCACTATTGGTTTTTAGTTTCAAATCTATGACATTTATGTTTCTTCTCATTAAGCACAATTTTGTATTGGGTTTTAATGTTTTACTATTGTAACTTAATAGGAGGTTGAAATCAGTGTATGTCATATTGAGTTTTTGGTCTATTTTCTACTTCCTTCCTATGAATTTTGATCTCCATTGAATCCACCAAAACTAAACAAGAACTAGGGGGAATGCACTGAATACACCAGAACTAGGAATAAATAGTTGGGTTAGAGTCCAAAAATATCCCAATTTCATCCATCATCAAAGAGCCAAATACCATATGAGGTTGTGCCCAAATCAAATGCAGAGTGTCATAATGTATCAACAAGTTATTCCAACTCAAGTCTTGAGCTACCATAGTGAATTCATGTCTCCACTTGTCAATAAATATTAATAGATGTAAAAACAACTTTGGATAACAGTTCATGGATATGATTAAGGGAT
>JASDQU010437631.1:9216-19801 GCA_032191745.1 Picea mariana | reverse complement strand
ACATGAAAAGACTCTTTGAAGGAGGGCCATGATGTATCCCCCATTATCGACATGAAACAACTACTGGAAATGATGTTGAATGGAGCATTATGGACTAGCATGAGGACACAAACTGATGATACTGCATAGGTTGACCAAAATGTTGACTATATTTGACACTTTCCTTGAACATTGCAAGTGGAATGAGAAGTAACTTAGTGGTGTTGACTCAGAGATACATGAACCGGGACCCAATGTGATGATAATCATGATACTCTCAACTGGAAAAAAAAAAGTATGATGACACATGGAATTGGTAACTCTTCGACTGAAACAAAAAAGTATGATATGAGTCCGAGGCGAACAAACTCCAACTGTACAACTGTAGGTGCCATGTTCAAGGACAACAAAGACTTGACCTACTTCTTTCAATTTCCCCCCCACCATTATTGGTGAGTACCCCTTTTTTTTTTAATGGGCTCGAGGAGGATAACATATGCCCAGAATAGCTTACCTTTGGTGAGTCCCTCATCATATTTTTAATGAACCTGAAGAAGGAGGGGTTCAGTCCCATATGGGTCCTTCAATTTTTAATTTTATGAGTCCAAAGAAGGTAGAATCAATGGTTTTTCATGTGTTAGGGAGTTTGAAAATAAGTTAAAGGAAACTCCAATGGTGGCTTTTTCATAAATTAGTCTCCCAACCCTGAAAAAGCGGTAAAATACCACTCAAAATACGCCCTTTCAAATCCTTTTAACAAGCGTGAAAGGAGACAAGCTCACTCGACAATATTTTCATGTTTATGTAGTTTGAAAATATATTAAAGGAGACTCCAAAGAGTTCATTTTTCATATAGATTTTAGAAGTCCGAAAAAGTGATAAAAGTATACTCGGTAAACTATTCTCATGTATTTATGAGCATGAGAAAGAACAAAGACTAATCTTGGCAATCTATCCTCATGTATTTACAAGCACGAGAAAGAAAAAAAACTAAGCTCGGTGCGGGTTTCATTTGTTTACGATCTTGAAACTAGAAAATAAACTATGCTCAAGGTTGGTTTCATTTTTACGTAAGATTGAAACAAGGAAAAACTATGCTTGGTACTTCCCAACATAATGTACAAAGGTTTCAGGTGATACCCATGGCTGGTTGGTACTTTGCCTCCATCTTGAAAAGCTACCAGCTTAACTCCAGTGTGATATCCAGAGGTTGGAGACATGCCCCCAAGGGTTTGTTTCGTCTACCTACTCTTCTCAATATTCGCACCCAATAGAATCCTGGTTACTAACACTAGTACATATTAGAAAATTTTTAACATTCTATTTGCGACGTTATGGACAAAATTGGCCATACTGTTGAAAAATATAGGAAATTTTAAATTTTTTTCTCCATATTGCCTAATAACATCGCAAGTACGATGTAATACAAACACATGTCATTATTGCGAAGAGGACGTTGCTATTGCGACACCATTGGATTTTTGTCTCTCTTGCGACGCTTGTAAAATGGTCGCCGCAGTTGCAACGTTATGGAAACTAGGTTTTCCCCCTCCCAACGGTCACCTAGTATTTGACCAAGTCAACTTTGATCTGGTAAACTATTGTCAGAATTGTGACGTTATAAAATCTATAAATATGTTTCATTTTACAGATGTTGCGACAAGTTTTCTATAATAATGACACTTCAAAAAGGGTTTAAGCGGGTCTTCTTGGCAAACAAAAAACAAGGATTTTTTTCAGTATATGTCTATGGGGAAGAATGTCAGAAAACATTAGAGCTGGGAAAAGAATTAAAGAGGGTGAAAAGGGTGACAATAAATGTTATTGCCGACGTCCCGAAAGAGTTTTAATAGCAAAAGCTAAAAACTATTGTAGAAAATATGGGCACATGGATGGGGGATCAAATGAATATCGTCCCATGGTAATTAGCTATATATGTTGATTATTTTTGTTGGTTACCCTTGAAGAAAGTCTGGTAGAAAATTCCGGTAGCACAAAGGTTTGGGTAATGGACCCAAGTTTGTTTAATGAATAATGGTATGATTTTTGACATATTTGCAGGTAACACTATTCTAGATGGATAATACATGTCATGCAATTTCCGGTGGTATGTGGAACGTCACATAACTCCTCACGGTTAGAGAGTTATGTCCATGTGAAGTTGGAGAACCCTCATGAGTCATCTAGAAGCCCCAAAAGGTCAAAGTAGTTAAATTGTTTGCAAAGAAGAAATTATTTAAATAATAAAGTGAAGTGATGAGTGTACTACAAGTCAAAGAGGATGTAAAAGAAATTATTTAAATAATAAAGTTAATGAAGAACTTACTAATTATGGAAATTGGTTAAGTTAAGTGGACAAGTGGTTATAAGTGGGTTAACCCTCAAATAAGGAAAGTGGGTTAAGATGGTTAGAAGGTAACCCATTGAGGAAGCTACATAAAAGTATAAATAAAAGGCAAGGGTCTCTCATTCAAAACACACTTGAATATTGTTGAATATCTATTTTTGTGAATGTTTATTTAGGAATGTATTATTGATAGAGAGAAAGTGCGGTAGAAAAAGTGTGGCAGGAAAAGTGCAGTAGAAAAAGTGAGGAAGAAAAAGTGCGGAAGAAAAAGTGTGGCAGGAAAACTGCAGCAAGAAAAAGTGCAGAAAAAAAAATGCGGCAAAAAAAATGTGGCCAAAAAATTGCAGTGGAAAAAGTGCAGTAGGAAAAGTGCAGCAGAAAAAAGTGCGGCAGAAAAAGTGTGATGGGAAAACTGTGGAAGAAAAAGTGCGACAGGAAAAGTGCGGCAGAAAAATTGCAGCAGGAAAAGTGAGGCAGAAAAACCACAGTAGAAAAGGTGTGATAGAAAAATCATGGTAGTGGATTCACGACAACAAAACCACAACAACAAAACGCTACAAGAAGAAAAAAAGGGTATTGTTTTCATATGTGTAGTGTTGAATTTATGAATTAAGTTGAGGGTTTTCCTTGTAAATATGTTGGATTCCCTCTTGGGAGTTCATGGCTTGTTGTAGAGTTGATCTGATGCAGATCTATTGAAGATTAGTATTGGTTCATGTTTGAGGGATTTTGGTTGAGGTACATGTTGGGTACATGGTTGAGACAAGTAGTTGATGAGTTGGCACATACATGAGGTGTATAGTTGGGCACTTGTTAATAGTATTATTGACACATGGTTTATGTATGATGTAACATACTTGTCTTGGTATATTATTAGAAGCACATATTGATCTTGATGATGATTATGAGTTATTGTGATATGCTTGATTGGTGCCCATATTGGTGATATTGTGCATATGGTTGAGAGTTGTCTTGGTGATTGATCTTGGTGAGTAGATCTGATTTGGTTGATAAGATTGATGAGACAGGTTGTCGTCATAGGTTGTTTGGATAGGTTATTTGTACAGTTTTGGTGCATGGTTGATGCACTTGTTTATGGTACAGGTTGAGGTACAGGTTGATGTATGGTACATGTTGGCACAGGTTATTGGTACAGGTTGTTTAGTGTAGGTTTATTGGTACAGGTTTACAACAATGTATCTCATAGTGATAGTGTGACATTGGTTCCATCATTCTACTTATACGTCAGGGCAGTTGGACGAGGCAAGGACTAGTGGTTGTAGCTAGAGAACATAGGGGGTTGTAGCCTCCTTCTGGTTGTAGCTAGAGAATTGGGGAGTTGGAGCTTCCCTGAGGTTGTATCTTGAGAAACTAGAGGGTTGGAGCCTCCTTTCAGTTGCAGCTGGAAAACAAAGGAAGTTGGTGCTTCCAATGAATGTAATTCTTAAATACATATAATAAAAAGAATCACGTGGTTTTCTCCCGCTTTGGGTTTCCACGTAAAACATTGGTGTACTATGTATGTGTGTGATTGTTCATTTGTTCATTGTTTATTTACTATGAAACTATTGGATGATAATGATACATTGATATAACGCTTGTATTTTATGGTGAAAAAGGATTAAATTTCTCTATTACTGATTCACCCCCCCTCTCAGTAATACAACAATTGGTATCAGAGTTGGTTCCTTTAGGAAACAATTTAACCACTGGATGGAGATCATGTATTATTCTGAGAATGGAGTACCAATGTTTAATGATTAGAATGGTTTTAAGTATGAGATGTGGAGTAGAAGGGAGAAAACATTTTTACAGGAACATGGACATTATATTTGGCTATCGGTTGTTACAGGATATGATAGTTCAAAAAGGGAAAAGACTGCAGCCAAGAAGGAATTGAAGAATAATAAAAAAATAGCAATGGATTTCATCTCGGAAGGATTACCTAATCTGGTAAGAGAAAAGGTTGGTAAATTTTCATCAGCCAAAGAATTTTGGGGTAAGTTACATGACATATATTCTTCACCCATCGCAGATTTAGAAAATGCCAAAGAAGATGCAGATACAGATCAAGACGAATTATGTTCACCATGTTAAACAGATTTAGAAGATGAAGACTACATAATCACCATAGGTATGTTGTTTTTCTTTAATTCTGAAAAAATGCAAAAATCTTGAAATAGAATGCCATGAAGGAAATGAGACATAAAAACTAATTGAAAAGGAAGAGGATTGTGAAGTAGAATTGATTAATGCTTTAGATGAACTAAGAGAATAAAACAAGTCACTAGAGAAAGAATTGATGAAACAAAAAGAAAGTGTTCACATTTTTGAAGAAGACCAACATGTCATCAAGAACTTAAGAACTCAGCTAGAAGAAGCCAGAAAGATTGAAGAAAATATTGAAAATCAAAAGCAGTATTTGGAATCCAACTGTTGAGCTCCAGTTTTGTCATACTTTCTGCCATACAAATTCACTCATTATTACACCTTCTCCCTGCATTTCATCAATAATATATTGCTAATTACACCATAAACCTCCATTATCTCTTGTTATTCATCCTATGTGGTTAATACATAATTTTCCATATTTTTGGTGATTAAAAGGATAATTATACAATAGTTTTGTTGATGATGGTTTAATCCTATGTTTATATGTCCAAGAAGCATATTATGTATTGTTCAAGTTCCGGTATATGCACTGCTCATGTTCTGATACATGTATTGTTCTTGTTTTGGTACTCGCATTGCAGGTCATCCAGTACCAGAAGGTTCTACAATCAACCAGTACCCGCACAGTCATCTGGTACCCACACTCCATGTCATCTGGTGCCCATACTCCATGTCATCTGATATTCACACTCCATATCATCTGGTACTCACAAATAAGCACATCCAGTACTAGAATGTTCCAGAAACCATCCGGTACCAAAATGATCTAGATCATCCAGTACCAACATCAACAACAATTCAGTACTAGAAATAATTCAAAAATTTGGAAAGTTTCTAGAGGAAAATCGAGGACATGGGTTGTGTCCAGAGGAATGTTTACATGAAGATAGGTGAGGCAGAATTTACCCATCTCACACGTGTGGACCTCCAGCTCAGGGGGAATGATTCTGCAAAAATTAGCAAAAATCTTAAACTGCCAACTTGCGCCTCTATTTTTGTGTATATGGCATCAGATCTAGAAATTATATGGAATGGGTTTTGTCCAGAATATGGAAAATTGAGTAATGCGCAGGCAGTTTTTAAAAATTAGAATTGGTTTGGAAGATATGGGTGGGGGCCTAACTCAAATCTGCCCAAATTGCAATAAAACCCAGATTTTTGAGGATTTTATCTAAAAATGTAAATTTGAAATCTGAGCATTGGGATTCGGTCCCATCCACTCCTCAATGATTTTTCATGTATAAATGAGCCTCATAGGGCTATGAGAAATCCAATTATCATTATGGGACATTCATTGATATTTAAGGTCAGAATGTTATTGTGAGAGTGATCTTCCCTTTTGTAATTTCTGAATTTGATGAAATGAAAGAGTTATTGCTCCTGTGCATGGTTCCAAGAATTCGAGTGATCTGATTGCTTTCACGCAGAACTCACCACTTGGGAAGGCCCCCTCAGAGTGAGTAAGTGTTTCCATGTTTAATTTATTTAATAGTTAGATTTTATTTCATTTACATTTTTTAATTTTTGTTCATGTGTAATTTGATTTTTTATAGATCATGATTGATTGTAATTTCAATTTCATTTTATGAATTCATGTTTAACAAACACTCAGATTTCAATGTGTGTGTTATTGTTTCATATATAACCATTGATCACAGTCTATAACCATTGAGAAGTGTTTCCATGAAACAAAGTATGAGATTTTCATAGTTAATTAATGCAAAGATAAACCATAAGTTGCTCACATGATGATTTGATTATTCTCATTACACTTCAACAAATTGAGATCACAGGTTTGATTTCATTACTTTGAGGATTTTAAGTAAGCTGTTAGAACTCTGATTTCAAATAAAAAACATAGAGCTCTCAATGAATTTCTGTCTCAGACATTCTGAAATGAAAAATCAAGAAACAACCCTGATACATATGAATCAAATGGGAATGATTATAGATTAGCCTACAACACAAATTCCAGAACCAAATCTAATTTTTAATTTGCAAATTGGTTGTGAATTAAATAAGAGGCAAAATAATTGGGTTTGAGCAAAGAGAAACATTCCAGCATACTTAAAAACAAAGAAGTATTTATTGCCAATAAATGAATTGATCATCATTTATATACACAGGAACAAATCAAAATTCTCAGAAGGAAACTTGATGCAGAGTTGACAGTTAGATTGACTGAGTTTTTAGAGTGATTGGGTATTATGATAAGTCATTATTTCAAGGGTGTGGTTGAAGAGTTAGTACTTTGTTTTACATATTATTTCATTGAGTACTCAGTTTGTATGAGTGGTTTGTCTTACGAGTTTAATTACTAGCCTTCAGATTTCACGTTGAGTTGATAAAGCTTAGTAGTCTATTTTGGTTTGGTTTGAAATTCAAGTTGAGGGTACTCTGTTTACAACATGTTTGGTTTCATTATAGATTTTGGGTACCAATTTGCATTATAATTTCTTTTATAAATTTCATAAATTTAGTTGATTAAGTGAATCGTAGGCGTTGATTGAGTTTGATGATTTTGAGTTTCCCGCACTTAATTTTATTTCATGTACCTTTGGATTCCTTGCACTTTACTTTCACATAGTTTCAATCACCAATAGACATATTAAAGGTCTATCTCATGAGATATGGCCTTCCCGCGTTGGAATTCTTCCGAAGGTGTTAATTTCTATCGTGAATTTCATTTCCGTTGGCTTGTTTCTTTTATTGCATTTAAGTGTGGATCTGCTATAGGAAATAATCATTGAAAGATAAAAGACTTGAGTAAGCTACTCACGATTAATCACATGAACATCACCCTGAGTGCATGAAAGAATGTGATCTAAGCCCTTATAGCACTAAGTTATTCTTGTGTCCCAATGATGAATCCTTAGTGTTAATTTCCTGCGATATGGGTTTGAAGATTGTTTTGCCAGCTTTAGATTAGACTAGACTAGGCTTTGATTCTACGTTTACTGCGCCTACACCTCAAAGCTTACAAGCCCTGGTTGATAATTAAATGTGGGAATTAATAGTGCATATATTTATCCCCAACACCAACATAGAAGCACAGAAGGAAGAAGAAGAAATGAGAGAGAAGATATTGACAAATCATCTTAAGGAAAAAAATAACAATCTAAACCAACTTGAGGTAGAGTTTGGTCAAGAAGAGAAAGGACTTGAAGAAGAAATAATCACATTAAAAATTCAGCTTGAAGAAGCAAAAAGAACATAAGAATTCATGAAGTCTCAGATAATGAAGAAAGAAGAAGAGTTTGAGAATATTGAAGAAGAAGTTTCACATTGAGAAGTAAAATTGTCAAGCTCAACAAGAACGTTGAAGAGACAGAAACATCCACATCAGTTATAGAGAATGAAGAGAAGCACTCTAGGTTGCTAGAAAAGAAGAATGAAGAAAATAGAAAGAGTTATGCAGAATTACTCAAATGAAGGAATCATGGTCAACTAGAATATAAGAAAACTATTGAAGATACATATTCAAGAAGACCATCCATGTTTAAGCCACAAAGAAACTCAAATCATGATCATGATCAGTCAAGGAAAAAATTCAGAAGGACTACGCCATAAAGAAGATCATTCACTCCCAGGTATGCAAATTTATTTTATGGTCATTGTTTTTATTGTACTAAATTTGGACATAAGGTTGCATATTGCAAGGACTATAAAAGAAACGTTCAAGCAAGAAACGCCTATGAGTCCCCATGTAACATTGAATGTTACAAATGTCATAACTATGGACACATAACTAGTGATTGTAGAAGCATGATCGATGCTTTCATGAAAGAGAACACTGATATCAGATATAAGAAATTATGGATAAGAAAACATGAAGAACGGGTGAACAAACACTAGGTCCCAGAGATCGCAAGATTGGTAATAAAACGAGATGAAAAAAATTCTACAAAGAAAAAGAAAGATGTCGGATATAGAAAGGTTTGGAAAACAACTGAAAGAGAATAAGGAATAGGTTCAAGAGATTGTAATTTCAGGAATTGTAGTGAAAGATGAATCCATGAACAGAAAGAAAGAAGTCAGATCTCGGAGAGATAATGAATCTACCAATGAAGATGATGATGAATACACATCAGAGAAGGAATTTTTTTGAGCCATCTGACTTATATATTCCCAAATAAAATGAATATTAGATAGGGGGAGTCTTTGCGATAGTTGTGATAGACCAAAGAACCATCCTTAGAGCATCTTGTAGAGTTTGAATAGATAGATACAGAGTAGTCAGTTAGCATAAGTACAATCAGTTGTAGTAGTGAATACTTCATGATAGTACAGTGATAAATGGGTCAACATTATCGACTTTTTGCAGTAGAGTCTTAGACAGTATGGACATAGATGGATTCATAAGAACATTTATTAGGTTTGGACAGATATATGACAGTGGAAAAGAGCATGGATTCATAGATTGGTTCAAAGAGTGGTTTAGAGACAAAGAAACAATATCATAAGGGATGTTAATTACACATGAAATGGCTCGAACAATGCTAATGGATTCAAAATTGACAGATATATTTTGGACCAAATTGACAGATATATTTTGGACACATGCAATGCATACACCAGTTCACATTCAAAATAGAGTAATTCTTAGAAACAACAATGAAAAAACTTCCTATAAGCTATGGAAAGGAAGACCGGCAAATGTGAGCACTTAAGAGTATTTGGAAGCAAATGCTACATCAAAAGAGAATATGGCAGAATGGGAAAGTTTGACTCTCGTGTGGACAAAGGAGTACTTGGTGGTTACTCAAGTAAAAACAAATCATACAATTGTTATAATATGAGGTTGAACAAATTTGTGGAAAACATTAATGTAACAATTGATGAAACATGTGGAAAAAAATTAAAGGAAGAAAAAAATGAATCAATGGAACAACTTTACGAAGAAGAAGCATAAGATGAAGAAGAAGTCTACATCAAACAACTAGAAAAATTTCAGTTTTCAGAGAACGCAAATTACATGTGCAAAGTGAAGAAGGCCTTGTATGGTCTAAAATAGGCTCCTAGAGCATGGTACTCTAGACTGGATAAATATCTACAATAGGCAGGGTTCGTAAAAGGAAGTGCAAACAACAACCTCTATATCAAGGTAACTCAAGATAGTATTTTATTAATTGAATTTTATGTTGATGATATTATTTTTGGAAGCAATGATGATAGGTTAAGCCAAAAATTTGCAAAGGATATGCAGACTGAATTTTAAATGTCATTAATCAGAGAACTATCCTTCTTTCTGGGTCTTTGGATACGTCAAAACAACCAAGGAATTTTTGTTTCTCAAACTAAGTATATCAGAGAAAGGATAAAGAGGTTTGGAATGGAAGACTGCAAACCAGTTACCACTCCTATGCAAACCAATTGCAAGCTCAACAAAGATGATGATTCAAAGTCTACAGACCAGAGTAATACAGGTCAATGATTGGTAAGTTACTATATGTGACAACATCTAGACTAGATGTAATGCAGGAAGTTGGAGATGTGTCACGATTTCAAGCAACACCAAAGGAATCACATGTCTTAGAAGTGAAGAGGATTTCTAGATATCTCAAAGGAACATAAGAGTTTGGATTATGGTATCCAAAAGGAAAGGATCTACCACTTATTTCCTACATAGATGCAGATTGGGCAGGTTGCATTGATGACTGACAAAGCACCAGTGGAGAAACATTCTACTTGGTTGAGTGTTTAGTATCTTGGCTAAGCAAGAAACAATCATTAGTATCTTTATCTACAGCTAAAGAAGAGTATATTGCAGCAACAGGATGTTGTACACAGGTTCTATGGATGAAAAAAAATCTGAAAGATATACAGGTTGAGTATCATGAGCCCATTCCAATATATTGTGATAATACAAGCGCCATCAATATCTCAAAGAACCCCGTGATGCACTCCAAGATGAAGAAAATTCCAATCAAGTATCACTTTCTATGGGAATAGGTTGCAGAGAAGAACATCAGAGTTGAATATGTGGGCACAAAAGAACAAGTGGCAGACATATTTACAAAACCTCTTCCATGGGAAGCCTTTGAGTATCTTCGCCAGAGACTCAGAGTAATTTCTACTCCAAAATGA
>JASDQU010437630.1:83470-95031 GCA_032191745.1 Picea mariana | reverse complement strand
TTGTCTCCTTCATTTTTTTGCTCAAGGACAACAAAACTGTTACACCCATTAGTATAAGTGCTTCCCAACAACTTGTACAGAGTTCCACAACGAACTCACCTCATCAACACCATTGCTCCTCATACCATCTTGCAAGTGTTCTTTTCAAATACAATTTTCACTCCTACATCACCCAACTTGCTTACATATATTAGGCTCCTGGCTAGTTTTGGAATGTGTAGAACCCCAGGGAGAGTTCTAGTCCTTCCATCATTTAGCAGCAACTTAACCCTTCCACGTCCCAAGATTTTTGTTGTTGAGTCATCTCCTAGGAACACATCACCACCATCATATTTTTCATATTCAGAGAACCACTCCCTGTGAGGAGTCATATGGTATGACGCACCTGAGTCGATCAACCATACATCATGGTCTTCATGTGTACTTGCAGATGCTAGGTAAACATCACCTCCTTCTTCAGTGGAGGTTTTTGCCTATGTGGAAGAGGTACTATCAGATCCCTTTGGTTTTTCAACCTTCTTAGACTTGCAATATTTCTTATAATGCCCTGTTTTACCACACTTTCAGCATTTCCTCAAAGATTTTCCTAGAGACTTAGATCTACCTGTAGATTTAGATCTTCATCCCGAAGGCTTACCAGGGTTCTTGTCTTGGGTATGCCCTCTTACAAATAAAGCATATATGATGTGACCATCCATGCTTTTTCTCCTCATCTATTCAGATAACAAGGATGCAACTACATCCTCATACTTCAATGTAGATTGAGTGGTACTACCTATTGCTACAACCAGATTATCCCAAGAGTCTGGCAAAGAACATAACAAAGTAATACCCTTATCTTCTTCTGCAATCGTAATATTAACAGATCCAAGTTGACTTACCAGAGTATTAAAGGAATTTAGATGTTCTGTCACAGAATCTCCATCTTCCATCCTAAGATGATACAACTTCTTTCGAAGAAACAACTTGTTTACCGGGGACTTTGATTGATACAAATTCCCTAACTTATCCCATAGTTCCTTGGCTGTAGATTCTTCTGAGACATTCAAAAACACTGAATCTGTCAGGCAGAGTCGAATAGTACTCCTTTCTCTTCTGTCCAACTTGTCCCAATCTTCCTTCGACATACCAGTAGCTGGTGTACTAGTAGTTTTTGTACTGGTAGGTTGTGTACCAGTAGCCTGTGTGCTTGTAGACGGTGTACCAGTAGGTTGTGTACCAGGATCCACAGTGATCCATTATTCTTTTTCTACAAGAAGTTCCTCCATATTGAGCTTCCATAGATCAAAGTTTTTACCGTTGAACTTCTTTATCTCGATTCTATATGAGCTCACCATTCCTCTTTCTTTACTCAAATATTCACTGCAAAAGCTCCCACTAAACCCAGGTTTATCACAGACCCAAGATAAACTTGATCTATCAAGACTGAGACAAACCCTCAACAACAAAGGCGTCCCTCTGAAGCCAAAAATGAGCTCTGATACCATATGTAAGTTTTAAAACTGTGAAGTAAAGAAATGCATATAGATTCTTAAGAAATATAGAAATTAATCAATGGCTCATACACAGAGTACATAGAGATTTTATACCAGAAACCCTCAACCGGGAAAACCTTTCTTATTTTCATTATATCGAATTTCACCATTCGCCATACAATATATACAATGTTTTTAGGTATTTCGTAGATACTAAAACCCTAATCCCTTAATCCGGGATTAATTTACAAATACGCTAAAAATAGAAAAAAACCACCCAAAAAAAAATTTCGAGGCATTGCCCCAAACGCTAGGCATAACCAGGGGGGGGCATACCTACCCCCCCCTAGGACTCCCCTAGGAAAGCGCCTGGCGCACATGGCGGAGCTCTAGGTGAAGGGATCGTCAGACACAGTTTTCGTATCTGACGCGCCCACACACACACACATGCAAAGAATATAACACATACCCAACATTGTCGAGGATACCAACCAAGGCACTATATAAATTGCAAGTCATTGTTAAACAGGAGGTAAATTCTCGTGCACACACAGATACAACAGAATTACAGTAGGTAAAGGATAACTGGAACGAGATGGAATTGGTATTCGAGCAGGACAAGCTTGATACCAAAGAAGAGAGGGAATGTGTGAAGGGACTGGAGCAGAAAGTGGTCATAGCATACGGGAAGATCCCAAAGAATGCAAAGATGGTTGAACTGATGGTGATAGAGAAGATTGATCAGATTGTGCAAACAATCGATCAATACCAACAGGAGATCGAGAATCTCCAAGAGAATATCACACCTACCACTCCACCGAAGGTGAGGGAGTAAAGGAAACATGAGGCAACAATGCAGATACAAGATATAGAAGGCAAATTCCATGCAACAGATGACTTGTTCGAGAAAGCAGCGTAGCTCTGGGCAAAGCTAGAAGAGGATCAACATGTCCAACAATGGGACCAGAAAGGAGAAAGGATAAGTGTAGTTATCCAAGACCCCAAGAAGAGGCAGAAGACAATGTCGATCATGGGGCATGTCAAAGGGGCACAACATATGAAGAAACTACAGGAAGAACTCATAACTGTGCAGATGCAAAAAAAGGAGCACCGGGATCAAATGGAACTGCTACAGGAGCGAGCAACATAGATCATTGCATGGGCAGAGGAAGCCAAAACATATATGGCACAAACCCAGGAAGAATCTGAAAGGATGGTTAGCAATAAGATTGCAGTGCAGATATTGGATGCACTCAAGGAGAATACCGAGTAGGCCCAAACACAAGCAACATAGCTCATGGAGAAGTTCCAAGCGATCACTAGGGAGATCAATGAAGCACACATAGATTAGGTGGCTTGGGACAAGCCACATGTCAGTGTTGGGGGCCCGTTTGAAGCAGGCCAAATTGAAAAGAAAGGCTATTTTGGGAAGGAAGGCATGCACGAGGAAAGCGATAGATGGAAGGAAGAGCAACATGTGTGTATGCATGGAAGACCTAATGACATTAGGGTTAGGGTTTTTGTAATACATTGTAATGGATGATGAGCCAAAAATGTATTTATAGAGATTCTTAGGGATTCTTATAGATTCGATGGAGGAGAGCTAGAGTCAGGTTTAGAGAGTCTGAAGAGACGATGGGAGGAAGGATTCCTATTTTGTTAACTAGTTTGTAATACTTTGTGATACGACCTAGTTTTGTAAGTGGTTGAGTTGTAGAGGTCCAAAAGGGTAGATCTTGAGGGTTATATCACAGGATGAGGAGCCTGGTGTGATCTACTACACCTCATAATATATCTTGATCCGACTGAGGATGAGTTGTAAAGTGCACGATGCTATAGATTTGGAACTCCCGTAATAGAAGAGCTTAAGAGCCATATCTTTGTGGACGTAGCCCAGGGGGAGTGAACCATGGTAAAACATGTGTTATGTGACTGAATGCTTGCATCTCTTTTATTGTTTATGATTAGATATTACCATGATGAATGAATGAGTTGATTATATTGCATGCATAATTGGGAATGACAGTATATTTCTTTAACAAGTTAAATAGAACTCTCAGCACACACTTCTCAGATCTCCACTCAATCCTGGACTGCAAACACTTGAGTATTGCAGTCACCCATTAAGACTATCTCGGGTGAGACTGCGTAGTGCACTCTGTGTACCATGTTACCTTCTGGTTTACCAGGAGGGTCGATAGTTTTAGAGGATTTGTTAGAACCCCAGTAGAATTGAACCTGGGTCAATCATGTTAAAGGTATAACACAGAGATATCAAACCAACACATGAGAATCAGTGAAATAAATACATTCACAGTATACACAAGGATTTATCCTAGGAAACCCCCTTGGGGAAGAAAACCCAACAAAACCTCTTCAATATAGATTCATCAACCAAGTACAATGTCAGAGAGAGATATCCCCGAATATAAGATATACAAAAGATAAGATCGAAACCCTAGTTGAAGTACTTCCTTCCTTCCTTTGTTGTGCACAAGAGGACCTTCGCTATACCCAGAAAATACAAGAGGAGCACAATTTCTTGATTGCAAATGAGGGAGAATAATTCTCTATTTATAGTAGTCCAATGTACTTTAAGTGGGACGACTTGAAAAAGTTCAAATAGAAAACACAATATCATTTGATATCTTGAGCTGACATTACAAATATGTTTTAGCATTATTGTTTTAGGGTTTTGACTTGATCAAATACAGTAAGAATATCTTCTAAAGCTACATAAAACATCAACAACTGCAGGAACCAAGTTTTTGCAGTCGTGAAGGGACACGAGGCATTCATTCTTACGAGTCTACTTAACATTCATTCATTATACCATATAACATATGAGAAGAACTATCAAATATCATATTCATATTAACCATTAATTCATTAAGTGCAAAACATAATCAAAACAGTAAACAAACACATCACAACATACACAAAGAAACCATATTTAACGTGGTTCACCCCAAACTGGGCTACGTGCACAATGACAAGCTTATTATATTACTATTCAACATCATTTCTTGCAAAAGGTGTGCATTGTGCTCATACATGACAATCTAGTTATACCCAATATTCCCTTGTCGCTCATGCATACAATGAAAAATTATCTCAGAACTCACTCATCCATACCATAGTCTCCAACTTCAACTTGAACTCGAACTCTAGAAACTTTTCTCAACTTTTCCCATTTTTCTACTACTTTCTACCCAAAACCCATACATATTTATACATTTACATTAGGGCTTATCCCGTTACAAAATGGAACAAAATCTCTATCTACTTCTAACTGACTTCCTCCTTTCATGTGCGCTACTCCTAAAAAATCACTGATTATATTCCTTTCTTCAGCGCATGCTGCTCCTTATCCGACTTGTCACGTGGTTTTCTCCTACGCGATCCCCAAAACAAGTCCCAAAATGTCTTGCTCCAATAGCCATCCCAATATAATTTTTTATTTTTGAAACCTTCCCGTATCAAAATTCCCTATGTCAAGGCTGCTTAGTTCATATTTCATGAACTAAGGACTTAGTTTGAAAATTTTTCATTGTTGGACCCTTTTGTTGGTCACCGGGTGGGTCCCATATGAACATGGTTTTTCATAAGAAATAAAATGAAATATTTTGATTGTGTAGAAAATATAGTGTTTTCACCCTATAGGGATCAATATAATATTTCCAATGGGATATCATTTTCCTAATTCTGAGTTCGTATGACTAGTCTATGGAGGGCACAAATTCCATGTCTCCTAAATGAACAAAATTCATAGCTTTGAATTACTTATTAGTTTCTATTATGATATATAAATAAAAAGGAAAATCAATCCTAGAGGCAATGTAGGACATTGTGGTACCTTTTCAATAGTATAGCATATTCCTGGTTTCGACCCCCTATTGTTGAGAATGAGCATTCACAAATTCAGGAATGGTTGAATATATCACCTAATCTTTGCTATAATTTATCAGGAGTTATTAATGGTTTTAATTTATTGTTTTATTTTATTGTAGGGATTTATATACTATCTAATTGAGGGTTGAGGGGTAGAAGTAGATACTATTTATGTTAGGTATATCCAAGAGGGATTGGTTAGCTAGGAATTTCTTGTTAGTTCATTGAGTTTAACTTCCTTACTTTTACCTACTAACAACTATTGTATGCCATCTTTAAAGTGAATGTTTGTGCAGATTTCAGGAAGGAGATAGGAATATTAGCCATAGTTAGTGACATGAGGTCTAGGGGTCCCTTAGGATAACTCTTAAGCCCTCTTTTCTTTGTTGGTTATAATAATTCATTTTTTCTTCTTTGACTCTTCTTTTTTAGCTTCAGTTTTATTCCTTTGATATTTCTATCCTAAATAGGAAAATTAACCATTTTGGTCAGTTCACCCTTCTGGGAAAACCTTCTTAATTGGTTGTTTTATACTTTTAATTTTCAGTTTTCTACTCTATTTAATTTTATTTATGTTATTAATGCACTAAAAATTTCATTGCTAACCCACTACAAAGTAATTGATTAATCATTTTTGTTATAATTTTAGAAGTTAGAATTATCTTCTTTAACATTCCTTAACAATTGCATGTAATAGGATCACTCAAAGATAAACAATCACAAAAAACAATATATATCCTGGGAAACCCTCGTGGGGGAGAAAACCCAACAACCAATTCTTAAGTATAGATTCCTCCAACCAATACAATGTCATGTTATAGCTCTCCACAAATAGACCAAGACCAAGATACCAAAGACCAAGAAATTAAGACCTCCTTCTCTAGATCTCCTTTTCTATGCTCCAAATACACAAGAGAAGGAGAGTTGTGTGTGTATACAAATGAGAGGAAATCGACCTCTATATATACACATAATTTTAATCTCGAAAAGACACAACCCTAATACGGTTCGTTTCAACTTTTAAAATAAGGATAACAATAAAAAATAATTTATTTTGAGCCGATTTATACAATAAGATTAAAATAACCTTCTCTAGGTTTGACCAATACAAATACAAAAGAATATATTCTGTAGTTACATAAAAATATCAACACTCCCTCTTAACTAGGAAGGTAATCTTTTTTTCCACATGAGCTCATCACCATTGAGTGTCAAACATATGAATTTATACATCATCGAATATCCATAATACAACATGACTTCACAACCAATGCATCCAAGGCCCGTGAGTAGCTCTCAAATAGCTTCAAAATGTCACCGTGACATCCACTACCCTGAAATTCATCTGTACCTTATCATGTGAACCCCTGTGACTTCACAACCTATTCATCCAAGGCCTGTGGGTAGCTCTCAAATAGATACAACATGTCCCGAGGGCATCCACTACCCTGCAATGCATATGTACCTCATCACTTCCTCTGAAGAGGGACCATGCCAAGATTTACCTTGAAGTGTTAAAAATTCATCCTCGACAGTGTCTTGGTCAACATGTCCGCAAACTACTCCTCGGTAGTCATGTACTGAAGCCTCACTACTCCCCTCTACACCATATCCATGATATAATGATATTTGATCTCGATATGTTTCGACTTGTCATGTAACACTAGATTCTTTGACAACTTCATGAAACTCTGGTTGTCACACCAAATTAAGGTCGCCTCCAGTTTGAGACCAAATAAACCAGACAACATATTTCAAATCCACATTGCCTCTCTACATGTTGCACATGATGCCAAATATTCAACCTCAACCGTAATGAGTGTTATACATGACTTCTTCCTGCTTCTCCATGAAACCATACTGGAGCCTAGACTGAAGCAATATGCCAAAGTACTCTTTTGATCAGGAATATTGTTGGACCAATATGAATCCAAATATCTATATAACCTAAACTCATGGTCTGTCACATACCTACGACTATAATCCAATGTACCCTTAAGGTACCTTATCACATGTTTTTCTATGACCAAATGAATTTTCCTAGGTTGCTCCATATACTGACACATGGTGTTCACAAAAAAACATATATCTGGTCTCATGTTCATCAAGTACATCAAAAAACCCATCATCTTCCTATATAAAGTAACATCCATAGTCTTTGAATTCGTATCCTGCAACAACTTCAGATATGATACCATAGGTGTAAGCATTTCCTTGTAATCCAACATCCAGAACCTCTTCAGGATTTCCACTGCATACTTCCCTTGATTTAGAAATATCTCATCCTATCTCTACCATACCTAGAGACCCAAAAATTAATGCATCATCCCAAGATCTTTCATCTCAAACTCAACAACATGTTTTCTCTTACACTCTAAGATGATATTTTCCACACCTATTAGAAACAAGTCATTCACATACAACAATAGTATTACCATACCATCATACACAACCTTAAAGTAAAGGTTATGATTTGCACTGCTCTTTGTAAATCCTAATCTCATCAGAAAACTATCGATCCTGCTATACCATACTTTGGGTTCCTGATTTAATCCATATAAACCCTTCCTCAATATGCACACATGCATTTCACAGTCATGTACCTCGAACCCTTGTGGTTGCTCTATAGANACCTTCCATTTCATTACTGTGGACAATGAAAGTATAGTCTTGGTCGAGTTACATCTCATCACGGGAGAAAATGTCTCCTCATAGTCAATTCCCTCCTTTTGATAGAATCCTTGAGCCACAAATATAGCCTTATAGTTTTCAATACTTCCATCAACTGCATGTTTCATTTTGTAGATCCATTTTGAACTTACTAATGATTTATCCTTCGGTCTGGGGATCACATCCCATTAATCATTCTCTACTATGGACTGATATTCCTCCCCCATGGCATCCTTCCATACCCTCTTTTCTACAACCTCTTCATAACTAGATGATTTTGCATCCATGATATCACACAAACATGCCACATATATGGAATACATTTTCAGCTTCTTACTTTCCCTGAGATATTTTTCTAGGGCACCATATCTTTCTACATATCTAATGAGCTCCTGTGCCCAAGTTGGTCTTCTCTTGTGAGAATTCATCTCTGCTGGCCTCTGACGTTCTTCCATGTCATTATCCTCATAAATTACTTCCTCTGGTTCAACTTCTTCTGCCTATGGAACTATAGTAACTTCATTCTCCTCCTCACAAACCTCTTTTGCATAGTCCTGTTTTGATTTGTTGAAAGATGCACTCTCATCGAAGGTGACATCTCGGCTAATATCAACTTTCAAGTGACTAGGAATATATATCATGTATGCCTTCAATGTGTCACTATAACCAAAACATATTCTATTCTTTCCGGATGGATCCAATTTTGTCCTCTTTTCTTTGGGGACATGCACAAATATAGGGAAACCAAATATCCTTAGATGGCTGATTTTTTGCTTCTCTCCTGAAAAAATCTCCTATGGTGTCTTGTTTTCAAGTACTTTGTGGTGAATTTTGTTATACACATACACTGCAGTATTTGATTCTTCTACGCACAGATGCATAGATAGATCTTGATCATGGATCATAGACTTCACTACTTCCATGATCGTCCAATTCTTCCTTTATGCTACTCCATTATACTGAGGATTGTAGGGAGTAGAAAGATCCTTCTTAATCCAATCTTCCTTGGAATATTCTTTGAATTCCTCTAAAGTGAATTATCCTCCATTATCTGATTGCAAGGCCTTTATCTTCCGCTCTGTCAATTTTTCTACTAGTGCCTTAAATTCGTTGAATTTTCCAAACACTTCATATGTTTCCTTCAACAAATAGATCCAATTTTTATGTGAGTAATCATCAATAAAAGAAACATAATATACATACTCTCTTAGTGAAGTTGTTGGCATCTATCCACACACATCCAAGTGAACGATGTCCAATACTCTTTTGTCTCTACTATCGTTGTTGGGAAAAGAATGTTTTACATTCTTTCCTTGTGCGCAACCTTATCACATGCTGTCTGGTTGTTCGTGGATCTCTTATTATTCCCATCACCATATTTCTCACAATCAGTAGGGCCTTGTAATGTAGATAATAAAATATCATATTCCATTATTCATTGGGATTGACAGTGTCATGAATTAATGTTGAATATGATCTCCCTTTCAATTTATAGAGTCCTCCCTCTTGAACTCCAATCACCACAACATCATAAAAAGGCTTCCCTCTAAGCCACATAAGAATTTCTCCATCAAAAAATGCAACTCTGTAACCCTTCTCTTACAATGTTGAAATCAAGAAAAGGTTCTTCTTCAATCTAGGAACATAGAGAATTTCCTTCATCTTCATTGGTTTTTCTGAGTCTAACTTGTAGGATGTTTCTCCTACTCCTTTGATCAGATACTGATAGTCATATCCAAATTTCACCTTGTGCAATGAATCCTTATGAGTAAGGTTAGAAAATGAGTCTTTATAACCTATCATTTTCTTGGAAGCACCACTATCCACCAGCCAAATGTCGCTTCCATAAGTGACAGTTCTAGTTAGAGATGAGATAATAACATAGTCCTCATCACTTGATTCATCTTCCTTTGCAACCTTCTTGGGTGTCTCATCATCTTCGGATGTATGAACATGACGAATTTTACCTCCTTTATTTTCCCTTGGTCTCTGAATGAGGGAACAATTCCTAGCAATGTGTCCCATTTTATGAAAACAGAAACATCTGATATTTTTGTTATTTCTTCGGCCCTTCTGAAACTTATTGGGTGAGGAGGGTTATTTATTTCTCTTTCCTTTCATGGTGTGGGAGGCTAGGGCTTGATAATCATTTGTCATATTCTCTTCTCTTATTGTCATCCTTTCTTACTCTTGGTTTCAATATTCCCATAGCCTACTTAAATTGGGTAGCTTCCTTCTTGAGCATATCCCTTGATTAAATGCATCCCATGACCTTGGGAAGCCATTCAAGGTGTTCATCACCTTTTCTTCTCCATTCACTGTATCACCAATGGATTTTATCTTCTCCTTGATCTGGTTCACTCTTGAGAAGTAAGTGTGGATGGTTTTTGAAGTCTACATCCTGATGTTCTTGAATTGAGTTCCCAAGGTCATTCTTTGGTTGATGTTGTTGCCTTCAAACAGTCGGGTTAAAGAATCCATTATTTATTTTGGAGTGGATAATGAAGATATGTGATGAATAATATGGTCCTCAATGGAGTCTACAATAATCCTCTTTAATTTTTTAATATCCCAAGGCTGAGCCCCTGTTGTAATTATGAATGTAACCAGTTTTGTAGGATGGTGAGCCAAGTAATTATAAGTTGGTAGGATTATGTGTTTGTTAGGCCAAAGATTCTAGATTTTAAAGGCCACGAACATGTTATGTACATGTAAATATTCATATTATTAATATAACAACATCGTTTCATGTATATCGACCAGGAAGAAAGAGTTATAGGGGATTAAGCTCCACTAGGTTGGGTAAGGGAAGGGGGCTAAGAGGCTAGGAGAAAGGGGCTAAGCTTGAGGGATTAACCCAAGGTAATATTATAATGTATTTCATGAAAATAATAAAGTTCGGAAATAAACCTTGATATCCTACGTTCCTTTGGGAAAAGGCAACAAACTCCAAGTGGATAGGGACGACATCCCAAGAGATCCGTGTTTCAACTTGGGCACATGCAGTTTTATGGGGGGAAATTCATCATTTTGGTGGTTCACTCACCATTCCTCTCCATGCTCCCCACTCATGTAGGTACTAGTACTGATAATTCACACAAACAATCATTTTTTCCCTCCTTTGTTGACCTATGCAACGAAACCTTCACACACCTCTGAGCACGCATGCACATTTGGAACCTGCTGGCATTGAGCCATATCCTATGCATTTCTGAAATGACCAACATACATGTACCTTAGATGAATTATGAAGGGGTTCACCAGAGCTACTGTTGGTTATCTAAGAGCGGGAGTGAAGAACCGGGTTGTCAGGCCCATGGATAGAAGAAGTAGGTTGTCATTCTTGTGAGCAACTCTCTCTAGGTGAGAGAGTGTGTTGAGGAAGTGAGTTTTCCTAGAGAGAGTCTAGTAGTAGCTACAGAGCTATGAGAATTCCTGATTCGGCCTGTTACTGAAGCCCCGAAAAGGGAGGTGAAGCAGCCAATGGGTTGTGGGACAATGAAGGTGTATACTCTTGGGGTGGGA
>JASDQU010437630.1:71648-82817 GCA_032191745.1 Picea mariana | reverse complement strand
GAGTCTAGTAATCCATTGTTGAACATCATATCACTGTAATAAGTTTCAGTAGCAAATATTTATATTTCAAGGTGGTTGGGTGGAGCTAGGGAGGACTTGTGTCCTCAAAGGTTCAAGTGGGTTCTTGAACACAGGGAGTTGGTGCTTCCTTCTAGTTGGTGCTAGAGAGACCAGGGAGTTGGTGCTTCCTTCTAGTTGGTGCTAGAGAAAACAGAGAGTTGGTGCTCTCAGCAAGTTGCACCTTGCAAAGCTGAGTTTGTAGCCTCATTATGAGTTGGTACTCATATGTATGATACTTTAAAGAATGTAACCATTACTTATCATATAAAGAAAAAGAGGTTTTTACCCTGCATGGGTTTCCTCGGGAAATATCTGTCTCTGTGTTTNGTTTAAGCACGGAAACAACTGATCCACCCCCCCCCTCTCTCAATTGTCCAACAAAACCCTCTTGGGGAAGAAAACCCAACAAAACCTCTTCAATATAGATTCATCAACCAAGTACAATCTCAGAGAGAGATATCCCCGAATATAAGATATACAAATGATAATATGGAAACCCTAGTTGAAGTACTTCCTTCCTTCCTTTGTTGTGCACAAGAGGACCTTCACTATACCCAGAAAATACAAGAGGAGCACAATTTCTTGATTGCAAATGAGGGAGAATAATGCTCTATTTATAGTAGTCCAATGTACTTTAAGTGGGCCGACTTGAAAAAGTTCAAATAGAAAACACAATATCATTTGATATCTTGAGCCGACATTACAAATATGTTTTAGCATTATTGTTTTAGGGTTTTGACTTGATCAAATACAGTAAGAATATCTTCTGAAGCTACATAAAACATCAACAACTGTAGGAACCAAGTTTTTGCAGTCGTGAAGGGACGTGAGGCATTCATTCTTACGAGTCTACTTAACAGTCATTCATTATACCATATAACATATGAGAAGAAATATCAAATATCATATTTGTATTAACCATTAATTCATTAAGTGCAAGACATAATCAAAACAGTAAACAAACACATCACAACATACACAAATAAACCATATTTAACGTGGTTCACCCCAAACTGGGCTACGTGCACAATGAAAAGCTTCTTATATTACTATTCAACATCATTTCTTACAAAAGGTGTGCACTGTGCTCATACATGACAATCTAGTTATACCCAATATTCCCTTGTCGCTCATGCATACAATAAAAAATCATCTCAGAACTCACTCATCCATACCATAGTCTCCAACTTCAACTTGAACTCGAACTCTAGAAACTTTTCTCGACTTTTCCCATTTTTCTACTACTTTCTACCCATAACCCATACATATTTATACATTTACATTAGGGCTTATCCCATTACAAAATGGAACAAAATCTCTATCTACTTCTAACTGACTTCCTCCTTTCATGTGCGCTACTCCTAAAAAATCACTGATTATATTCCTTTCTTCAGCACATCCTGCTCCTTATCCGACTTGTCATGTGGTTTTTTCCTGCGCGATCCCCAAAACTAGTCCCAAAATGTCCTGCTCCAATAGCCATCCCAATATTATTTTTTATTTTTGAAACCTTCCCATATCAAAATTCCCTATGTCAAGGCTGCTTAGTTCATATTTCATGAACTAAGGACTCAGTTTGAAAAATTTTCATTGTTGGACCCTTTTGTTGGTCACTAGGTGGGTCCCATATGAACATGGATTTTCATAAGAAATAAAATGAAATATTTTGATTGTGTAGAAAATATGGTGTTTTCACCCTATAGGGATCAATATAATATTTCCAATGGGATATCATTTTCCTAATTCTGAGTTTGTATAACTGGTCTATGGGGGGCACAAATTCCACGTCTCTTAAATGAACAAAATTCATAGCTTTGAATTACTTATTAGTTTCTATTATGATATATAAATAAAAAGGAAAATCAATCCTAGAGGCAGTGTAGGACAATGTGGTACCTTTTCAATAGTATAGCATATTCCTGGTTTCGACCCCCTATTGTTGAGAATGAGCATTCACAAATTCAGGAATGGTTGAATATATCACCTAATATTTGCTATAATTTATCAGGAGTTATTAATGGTTTTAATTTATTGTTTTATTTTATTGTAGGGATTTATATACTATCTAATTGAGGGTTGAGGGGTAGAAGTAGATACTATTTATGTTAGCTATATCCAAGAGGGATTGGTTAGCTAGGAATTTCTTGTTATTTCATTGAGTTTAACTTGCTTACTTTTACCTACTAACAACTATTGTATGCCATCTTTAAAGTGATTGTTTGTGCGGATTTCAGGAAGGAGATAGGAATATTAGCCATAGTTAGTGACATGAGGTCTAGGGGTCCCTTATGATAACTCTTAAGCCCTCTTTTCTTTGTTGGTTATAATTTTTCATTTCTGCTTCTTTCACTCTTCTTTTTTAGCTTCAGTTTTATTCCTTTGATATTTCTATCCTAAATAGGAAATTTAACCATTTTGGTCAGTTCACCCTTCTGGGAAAACCTTCTTAATTGGTTGTTTTATACTTTTAATTTTCAATTTTCTACTCTATTTAATTTTATTTATGTTATTAATGCACTAAAAATTTCATTGCTAACCCACTACAAAGTAATTGATTAATCATTTTTGTTATAATTTTAGAAGTTAGAATTATCTTCTTTAACATTCCTTAACAATTGCATGTAATAGGATCACTCGAAGATAAACAATCACAAAAAACAAGATATATCCTGGGAAACCCTCATGGGGGAGAAAACCCAACAACCAATTCTTAAGTATAGATTCCTCCAACCAATACAATGTCATGTTACAGCTCTCCACAAATAGACCAAGACCAAGATACCAAAGACCAAGAAACTAAGACCTCCTTCTCTAGACCTCCTTTTTTATGCTCCAAATACACAAGAGAAGGAGAGTTTTGTGTGTATACAAATGAGAGGAACCCAACCTCTATTTATACACATAACTTGAATCCCGAAAAGACACAACCCTAATACGGTTCGTTTCAACTTTTAAAATAAGGATAACAATAAAAAATAATTTCTTTTGAGCCAATTTATACAATAAGATTAAAATAACCTTCTTTAGGTTTGACCAATACAAACACAAAAGAATATATTCTGTAGTTACATAAAAATATCAACACTTCCTCTTAACTAGGAAAGTATTCTTTTTTTCCACATGAGCTCATCACCATTGAGTGTCGAACATATGAATTTATACATCATAGAATATCCATAATACAAAATGACTTCACAACCAATGCATCCAAGGCCCGTGGGTAGCTCTCAAATAGCTTCAAAATGTCACCATGACATCCACTACCCCGAAATTCATCTGTACCTTATCATGTGAACCCCTGTGACTTCACAACCTATTCATCCAAGGCTTGTGGGTAGCTCTCAAATAGATACAACATGTCTTGAGGGCATCCACTACCCTGCAATGCATATGTACCTCATCACTTCCTCTGAAGAGGGATCATGCCAAGATTTTCTTTGAAGTGTTAAAAATTCATCCTCGACAGTGTCTTGGTCAACACGTCCGCAAACTACTCCTTGGTAGTCATGCACTGAAGCCTCATTGCTTCCTTCTACACCATATCCATGATATAGTGATATTTGATCTCGATATGTTTCGACTTGTCATGTAACACCAGATTCTTTGACAATTTCATGCAACTCTGGTTGTCACACCAAATGAAGGTCACCTCCAGTTTGAGACCAAATAAACCAGACAACATATTTCAAATCCACATTGCCTCTCTACATGTTGCACATGCTGCCAAATATTCAACCTCAACCGTAATGAGTGTTATACATGACTTCTTCCCGCTTCTCCATGAAACCATATTGGAGCCTATACTGAAGCAATATGCCAAAGTATTCTTTTGATCAGGAATAATGTTGGACCAATATGAATCCAAATATCCATATAACCTAAACTCATGGTCTGTCACATACTTGCGACTATAATCCAATGTACCCTTAAGGTACCTTATCACATGTTTTTCTATGACCAAATGAATTTGCCTAGGCTACTCCATATATTGACACATGGTGTTCACAAAAAAACATATATCTAGTCTCATGTTCATAAAGTACATCAACGAACCCATCATCTTCATGTATAAAGTAACATCCACAGTCTTTGAATTCGTATCCTGCAACAACTTCAGATCTGATTCCATAGGTGTAGGCATTTCCTTGTAATCCAACATCCCAAACCTCTTCAGGATTTCCATTGCATACTTCCCTTGATTTAGAAATATCTCATCCTATCTCTACTATACCTAGAGACCCAAAAACTAATGCATCATCCCAAGATCTTTCATCTCAAACTCAACAACATGTTTTCTCTTACACTCTGAGATGATATTTTCCACACCTATTAGAAACAAGTCATTCACATACAACAATAGTATTACCATACCATCATACATAACCTTAAAGTAAAGGTTATGATCTGCACTGCTCTTTGTAAATCCTAATCTCGTCAGAAAACTGTCGATCCTATTATACCATACTTTGGGTTCCTAATTTAATCCATATAAACCCTTCCTTAATATGAACACATGCATTTCACAGTCATGTGCCTCGAACCCTTGTGGTTGCTCTACATATACTTCCTCTTTTATTTCACCATTCAAGAAGGTTGTCTTCACATCCATCTAATGCACCTTCCATTTCATTACTGTGGACAATGAAAGTATAGTCTTGGTCGAGTTATATCTCACCACGGGAGAAAATGTCTCCTCATAGTCAATGCCCTCCTTCTGATAGAATCCTTGAGCCACAAATATAGACTTATAGTTTTCAATACTTCCATCAACTGCATGTTTCATTTTGTAGATCCATTTTGAACTTACTAATGATTTATCCTTTGGTCTAGGGATCACATCCCATAAATCATTCTCTACTATGGACTGATATTCCTCCCCCATGGCATCCTTCCATACCCTCTCTTCTACAACCTCTTCATAACTAGATTATTTTGCATCCATGATTTCACACAAACATGCCACATATATGGAATGCATTTTCGGCTTCTTACTTTCCCTGAGATATTTTTCTAGGGAACCATATCTTTCTACATCTCTGATGAGCTCCTGTGCCCAAGTTGGTCTTCTCTTGTGAGAATTCATCTCTGCTGGCCTCTAAGGTTCTTCCATGTCATTATCCTCATGAATTACTTCCTTTGGTTCAACTACTTCTACCTATGGAACTATAGTAACTTCATTCTCCTCCTCACAAACCTCTTTTGCATAGTCCTATTTTGATTTGTTGAAAGATGCACTCTCATCGAAGGTGACATCTCGGCTAATATCAACTTTCAAGTGACTGGGAATATATATCATGTATGCCTTCGATGTGTCACTGTAACCAAAACATATTCCATTCTTTCCAGATGGATCCAATTTTGTCCTCTTTTCTTTGGGGACATGCACAAATACAAGGAAACCCAATATCCTTAGATGGCTGATTTTTGGCTTCTCTCCTGAAAATATCTCCTATGGTCTCTTGTTTTCAAGTACTTTGTGGTGGATTTTGTTATACACATACACTACAGTATTTGATTCTTCTACCCACATATGCATAGATAGATCTTGATCATGGATCATAGCCTTCACTACTTCCATGATCGTCCAATTGTTCCTTTTTGCTACTCCATTCTACTGAGGATTGTAGGGAGTAGAAAGCTCCTTCTTAATCCAAGCTTCCTTGCAATATTCTTTGAATTCCTCTAAAGTGAATTAACCTCCATTATTTGATTGCAAGGCCTTTAGCTTTCTCTCTGTCAATTTTTCTACTAGTGTCTTAAATTCATTGAATTTTCCAAAAACTTCATATGTTTCCTTCAACAAATAGATCCAATTTTTATGTGATTAATCATCAATAAAATAAACATAATATACATACTCTCTTAGTGAAGTTGTTGACATCCATCCACACACATCCAAGTGAACGATGTCCAATACTCTTTTGTCTCTACTATCGTTGTTGGGAAAAGAATGCTTTACATTCTTTCCTGTGCGCAACCTTATCACATGTCGTCTGGTTTTTCCTAGATCTCTTGTATTCCCATCACCATATTTCTCACACTCAGTAGGGCCTTGTAATGTAGATGATAAAATATCATATTCCATTATTCATTGGGATTGACAATGTCATGAATTAATGTTGAATATGATCTCCCTTTCAATTTATAGAGTCCTCCCTCTTGAATTCCAATCACCACAACATCATAAAAAGGATTCCCTCTAGGCCACATAAGAATTTCTCCATCAAAAAATGCAACTCTGTAACCCTTCTCATACAATGTTGAAATTGAGAAAAGGTTCTTCTTCAATCTAGGAACATAGAGAATTTCCTTCATCTTCATTGGTTTTCCTGAGTCTAACTTGTAGGATGTTTCTCCTACTCCTTTGATCATATACTGATAGTCATATCCAAATTTCACCTTGTGCGATGAATCCTTATGAGTAAGGTTAGAAAATGAGTCTTTATAACCTATCATTTTCTTGGAAGCACCACTATCCACTAGCCAAATGTCACTTCCATAAGTGACAGTTCCAGTTAGAGATGAGATAATAACATGCTCCTCATCACTTGATTCATCTTCCTTTGCAACCTTCTTGGGTGTCTCATCATCTTCGGATGTATGAACATGATGAATTTTACCTCCTTTCTTTTCCCTTGGTCTCTGAATGAGGGAACAATTCCTAGCAATGTGTCCCATTTTATGAAAACACAAACATCTAATATTTTTGTTATTTCTTTGGCCCTTCTGAAACTTATTGGGTGAGGAGGGTTATTTATTTCTCTTTCCTTTCATGGTGTGGGAGGCTAGGGCTTGATAATCATTTGCCATCTTCTCTTCTCTTATTGTCATCCTTTCTTACTCTTGGTTTCAATATTCCCATAGCCTACTAAACTTGGGTAGCTTCCTTCTTGAGCATATCCCTTGATTAAATGTATCCCATGACCTTGGGAAGCCATTCAAGGTGGTCATCACCATTTGTTCTCCATTCACTATATCACCAATGGATTTTATCTTCTCCTTGATCTGGTTCACTCTTGAGAAGTAAGTGTGGATGGTTTCTGAAGTCTACATCCTCACGTTCTTGAATTGAGTTCTCAAGGTCATTCTTTGGTTGATGTTGTTGCCTTCAAACAGTCGGGTTAAGGAATCCATCATTTATTTTGGAGTGGATAATGAAGATATGTGATGAATAATATGGTCCTCAATGGATTCTACAATAATCCTCTTTACTTTTTTAATATCCCAAGGCTAAGCCCCGGTTGTAATTATGAATGTAACATGTTTTGTAGGCTGGTGAGCCAAGTAATTATAAGCTGGTAGGATTATGTGTTTATTAGGCCGGAGATCCTAGATTTTAAAGGCCACGAGCAAGTTTTGTACATGTAAATATTCATATTATTAATATAACAATATTGTTTCATGTATATCGACCAGGAAGAAAGAGTTATGAGGGATTAAGCTCCACTAGGATGGGTAAGGGAAGGGGGATAAGAGACTAGGAGAAAGGGGATAAGCTTGAGGGCTTAACCCAAGGGAATATTATAATGTATTTCATGAAAATAATAAAGTTGGGAAATAAACCTTGATATCCTATGTTCCTTTGGGAAAAGGGAACGAAATCCAAGTGGATAGGGACAAGATCCCAAGAGATCCATGTTTCAACTTAGGCGCATGCAGTTTTATGGGGGGAAATATGTCATTTTGGTGGCTCGCTCACCATTCCTCTCCATTCTCCCCACTCATGTAGGTACTAATACTGATAATTCACACAAATAACCATTTTTTCCCTCCTTCGTTGACCTATGCAATGAAACCTTCACACACCTCTAAGCACGCTTGCACATTTGGAACCTGTTGGCATTGAGCCATATCCTATGCATTTTCGAAATGACCAACATACCTGTACCTTAGCTAAATTATGAAAGGGTTCACCGGAGATACTGTTGGTTATCTAAGAGCGGGAGTGAAGAACCGAGTTGTCAGGATTATGGATAGAAGAAGTAGGTTGTCATGCTTGTGAGCAACTCTATCTAGGTGAGAGAGTGTGCTGAGGAAGTGAGTTCTCCTGGAGGGAGTCTAGTAGTAGCTATAGAGCTATGAGAATTCTTGATTCAGCTGGTTACCAAAGCCCCGAAAAGGGAGGTGAAGCAGCCAATGGGCTGTGGGACAATGAAGGTGTATACTCTTGGGGTGGGACAGGCATGTGGGGAATGAGAGTCTGTGAGTTGTGGGCGTAAGTGGATCCTTGGAAGAAATCCTTCCTATTGTACTATGCAACTTCCTATTGTCCCTGCCTAGCCTAGGAATCCCTTACCTAGTGGATTTTAGTCCCAGCTTGAGGGTGACCCAGTGCTGAGAGTGATGAGTAGCGTGGTCTAAGGCTAGGAGGTCTGTGAAAGGTCTTCACGCAGTAGGTGTACTTCAATTAAGAGATAAGTATATTTTATGTGCTTAATGGTTAAATGATGTATTTAAGTGCATGTCTGTGATTCTTGTAATAATATCATGTGTTTCGCTACATGTATGTTTCCATATTATCTCTTTCATTTCCTATTAAGTTTATATGTGAATATTTCTACAAAAGAGCTCTGTCTGAGGTAGCGTGCCCCTGGCCTAGGTGGCTGGGGGATGTTACAAATTTGTATTAGAGCGTTATATAGAGTTGTGTGCCCTAACCTGATGTTGGTTCAACTAGGGACATTACAAATTGGTATTAGAGCGTTATCTGGATTCGCATGCCCCAGCCTGGGTGGATGGAAGACGTTACAACTTTGACCATGTCCTTCTTTTTATTTGCTTTAGCCTAATTTCCCTCTGGTTGTGAAACCTCTTCTTTAGTGAACTTATATATATCATGTTCTTCTAGGAGGAGGGATACTCTGTACATCTAGACTATGAAGTTGTCAGCTCCCTCCAGCTTTTCATCAATATTGGTTTTGGTAGTCATCCTACCCCTAAATCACAAATTTTGGATTTTGAAGATTTGATCCAAGGAAAATATTCTCTCCACTAGGGCACACTTACTGGTGGTCTTGTCTTGTCTAACAACCACTCCTATCAAGAAAAATGACTCCTTTTGTCTTATATATCTATGAATTGTCTTCTATTCAAGCCTGCTCTAATACCATGTTATAATTTTAGAAGTTACAATTATCTTCTTTAACATTCATTAACAATTGCATGTAATAATATCACTAAAAGATAAACAATCATAGAACACAAGATATATCTCGAGAAACCCTCATGGGGAGAAAATCCAACAACCAATTCTTCAGTATAGATTCCTTCAACTAGGACAATGTCATGTTATAACTCTCCACAAATAGACCAAGACCAAGATGCCAAATGTTGGATTACTGAGAGGAGGGTCAATCAGTAATAGATATTTTTAAACCTTTTAACCACAGTATGCAAGTGATAATTATCTTTATGATAAATATAGAATTATCATCCAATAATTTCAGATTAAATAAACCATGAACAATGAACAATCATACACATACATAGTACACCAATATTTTTGCATGGAAACCCAACGTGGGAGAAAACCACATAATTATTTTAATTATATGTCTTTAAGAATATCATTCATTGGAAGCACCGACTTCCTTTGTTCTCCAACTGAAACTAGAAGGAGGCTCTGACCCCCTATATTTTTAGGCCACAACCTAAGGGAAGATCAAACTCCCCAATTCTCTAGATACAACTAGAAGGAGGATACAAATCCCTATGTTCTCCAGATACAATAGTAAGGTGGATACAACCACCTATCCTTTCCCCATCCCGCCACCCTGAAATATAAGTGAAATGATGAAACCACTACCACACTGTCACTATGAGATATACCACTGTAAACATATATCAATATGTGCCAATAACCTATAACCAACCTGTACCAATAGCATGTGATAAACCTGTATCTGTAACCTTCATGTTCCAAAAAAACCCAATAGGTATATGACCTGTCTATGTTGTAGCTCGCATATGTATGCTACCAATATATACTGTAGCTTGTGTATGTACACAACATGTCTATACTTCATCCTGCATACACCTTCTGAAAAATAGGGTTTTCTCTTTCCTAAAAAACTCTGACCCTTTGATGCCTCTGTCACATCAACCTGCAACATGTCACTATGTCCAAACTATAGTTGTTCCCTATGCATACATCATTATACATATCCATTAACCAAGTGCATCTATATCTCTCTAGTCATGTGCCATACATGTGTGTATAATCATGAACAAGTGTAATAACCCTCACATGGATTAGACATCAAACCCACACTAATATACAATATCACACTACATGAACAACTTCACAACCACTTCACACTACAAGCTCTCAACCATGTACCACAAAATAACCTTAACTATATGCCAATAAATAAAAGATGTGCCTCAATACTAACAATATTTACCAATGATAGATATCAAATATACCAGCACTATATTTCTGTAGATATATCTTATACAATAAGTGCCATACATCCAATAGCCTGTAAGATACCAGATATATAAAATATGCAGAACAGAAATAAAATGCTAGAAATGGCAGAATAACAGTAAAATATCCAGCATAATCTTCACAATAACGCAGAAATGATATAAGAATAGCAATAGAAATAGCACTTTGATTCAGAAGGCAATGTTCACAGGCCTCTTCGAGGGGGCAACCTCCAATCGAGCAGCGCTCTGTTACAATAATCTTCAAGCTAGGGTTTTCATACCCTCTACCCTTATTTATACTAAATATGTCTATTAAGAGAAACATCTAGAGGAAGATCTTTCTAGAAGCGGAAGCTTCTATTAGGTCTTCTTACATCCGCCTTATTCTAATTTATTGAAAGGCCTTATTAATATTGACCTTTATTACATTCGAATACATTGATCTACCTATGTGCGCGTTAGGACCTTAACATAGCCTCTCTAGGGAAAATGCTCAAACCCCCATAACCATTTTGCATGTAGACAAAAAAATCCAACTACTCATAGAAATAAGACATACCTTTTGAACTTGTAGATATATTTGTTGTACCTAATCACTGTAGACCTTCCTGGGAGCTTGATTTCAGACTCTATAGACCTGGCATCTTCATATTCTAAATTTTTTATGTCTTTCTCCAC
>JASDQU010437630.1:53556-64411 GCA_032191745.1 Picea mariana | reverse complement strand
TGACGGGATTTGTGGGATTATGATGGGGTGTCACACACACAAAGAGGAATAAAATATTATAATTAACTGTTGAGTTTAGAAGGGGTGACTAAAATCACTTATTGGACTTGTATATAAAGGACATAGGTCATTGTGACATTTTCTCATGGTTAAAGGATCGAGTTAGCATATGTGAGTCTGCACTTGTGTTAGGAGGCTTGGTGATTTCAACAAAGGGAAATTCTGCAAGGGTGAAAAATATGGCCTTGGAGAGAGGAAGTCACAAAGAGTGAATTGTACAGAGGTATCTGTAGAAGTTTCATGTACTTGTATTTGGATTGCAGTGGGAGGAATCACATATATATGTAGGTTGCAGAGAGCACAATAGTGTATGTATGTGGATTGTAGGAAGTGAATCGCGTATATGTGTGTTGTAGTGGGCACAGTCACGTATGGGCATAGTTTGCAGTAAGGTTAATCACATACAATTTTTTCTGGGCAGGAGCAGGTCCATATAGGCTGACTGATCTAGGTGGATATTGGTGGCCACCCACCTATTCCAATTAGCTCCTCCTGTCCATTTTTTATTCATCATGTCTTTCTTTACTTCTTTATAATTATAAGTTCTACACTTCTAGGGTTGTTTGAAGCCTCACACATTCTCCATGTGGATGGGGGTGTCCTCTCGCCTATTCCAACTGGCTTATTTTGTATTTTTTCATGTCACCACATCTTGTTGTACTTCTAGGGCTGTTTTGGGGCCCTAAACATTGTTTGTTTTACACAAGGGTTGGTTTTTCCCTCAGAATTTTTGAAATTAACAAGGTTACAAAACATAAATTTGTGTCTCATATATGTGTTGATGATTCATCTTTGATCTTTTTTTTTCACTACATATATTTTGAGTCAATAATTTTTCAATGTAAAATTGTTCAGTGATAATAGCTAGGGTTTTACTATTAGCTCACTTTTTCAGATCTGAAAATTAGTCACATAGAGTTGCATGTGAAAATAAACATGGTATTAGAGATTTGGATTTGAAGAGAAGGGGATCATATTGAGACACATATTTGGATAAAACACTGGAGGAGTGTTGTTCTTTTTCTTGTTACAGGCAGGTCACCATGGTGAACGCATTGAAGCTTGAGGATAGGTTGGAAGGGGAAACCAACTTCTGGTCTTAGAATGCAAGAGTTCTTCTTTTGTTGTAAGAAAATGATCTCAAGGAGTATGTTGAGAGTGTGGTTGTAGTTCCTACCGATCCCTAAGAATTGGCAGCTCACAAGAAGAAGGAAGTGAAGGCCAATCGAGTGTTTCTAGAATTTGTGAGGTAGGTGGTCCCACTAGTAGCATAAATTCATAGGGAGAAGGTAGCTCCAATAGTGATGAGGAAGGCAACCCCAAAAATAGTGTCGGATCAAAGGGAGCTAGAGTTCAGAGGGACTCAACCCTCATGATCCAGGAGGGAGGAGAAACCTCCTAGACTTTTTAGAGGAGATTAGACTTCAGAGGAAGTCAACAAGTTTAGAGGGAGTAGATGGCTTCAAAGATTTTATAGACTCAGAGGGAGTTAGGTTTCAAAGGGAGCATGTGGAATCAGAGGGAGAACGACCTCAGAGGGAGAACGAACATGAGGAGCAAATTTGAATAGGTGGGTGGCCACCAATATCCACCTGGATCACTGACAGGTGGTCTGTAGCATATTTTGGGGAAGAGGAAATTTCCAACGATATTTTTTAGGTTTGGTTTTTTTATTTGTATGGTTATTGGAGGACAAGGTTGTCCTCATATTTTGGTGGATTTTTATTGGTTGGGAGGGTTGGTTTTTACCTCATAATTTATGAAATTAACAAGGTTACAAAACATAAATTTGTGTCTCATATATGTATTGATGATTCATCTCTAATCTTGTTGTTTTCACTGCATATATTTTTAGTCAATAATTTTTAGTGTAAAATTGTTCAGTGATAGGATTTTAATGCTATCTTACTAGGAAGCAATTTTCAGATCTGAAAATTAGTCACATAGAGTCGCATGTGAAAATTGACATCTTGAGCTTCTTCCTTTGTGAAAGTATCCTTCTTCCATCCATGTGTCCTTAAGAGCATGAAAACATTAGTGATGAGAAGGAGATAACCCCTCATTCTATGAACCACATGGGGTATTCAATGTTTTGACCAAGTGGTGTGCACAAGCTCACTCAATTTATACTAGGTGGAACAGTTGCAAGATAATAGGTGTGACCCTAATCAAGAGGACCTTCATAATTGTGTGGTATTCTTTCATGTGATTAACCAACTTAAAATTTATAATTAATACATGGTTAAAGTCTTAAACCTTTCTTCACTCCACCCAACATCTTGGTAAAATTTAGTTTGCATATTGTTAAATCTTTTCATATAGCTATAGAATCTTTTTGAAGGTTTTGAATTGCATTTTTAGATCCCAATTTTCAACCTTTAAAAGTCCCAAAACCACTTTTCGGGAATTTATGGGTAATTCCAAGAAAATTTGTGCTTGTTTTCATGCATTACAAGGCCAAAACATATTGTTGTTCATAAATTATCTCCATATTAAATGGAATGGTTGTAACTTTCCAAAGCCTTTTTTAATATTACATTTTAGTAATTTTGCATAAGTCATTCACAGGGTAATTGTTCTGGACCTTGTTTTACCCCAGTAATAGTTTAGAACATTTTCCCAAGGCCATAAGGAATTGAACACACTATTGTTCTCTTTTATCAATTTTTTAGTCCAAAAATCAACAAGCTCATTTTCACCCTCTTGTCCACAAAATCCACCCCCAAGCCTTTTCGTCAAACCAAGGAGCCAAGGGAGGATAATACCCAGGTTGGGTGATCCCAAGAGATATTTTCACAAGTCCCTCACCTCTCCTTCTTCCCCATTTTCACTACCTTAAACAAAGGACCATATAATGTGTAGGTAGTCTCTGCCTCATGTTGATCTATCAAAGAGGTTTTAATCATCTTCACCACCAAATAGGTAGGATTCGTCTCAACGGATGAATTTTGCTTATAACACATCCCTTTTTTTGCGACTCCATTGGGGATATTGCAAGCCTATTTTGAATTTCTTGTATCCCAAACTTTTACTAAGAATAAGATCTAAAGTATTTGGTGTATTTTCCCCCATCGTTTAACAGAAACATGAGAAAAGGTCATCAAGTGATTCTTTGGATTTCCTTGGTAGGTGTTATAGTTCAGTTTCCTTTATAATTTAATTACATTAGGGATCCATTAATACCCTCGATATTTATTCTTTTCATACCTTTTAAATTTCTAATCTTACTTGTTCTACCTCATTTGAGTAGTCATCAACTATTATACCATACCTTTCACTTGGAAAATAACTAAAATAAACTTCTTTCTTAAGTTGGGTTACTTTAACACCTCATCAGAAAGAGTAGGGTTATTAGTGTGATACCTCTCGTGTAATCAAAATAGATTACATGCTCCCCTTGCAAGATGGAAGGGAATAAATATCCTAAGACTAGAGAAACAATGTCCCCTAGGATTAGAAGAAGTCAAATTTTGTGAAAGAAAACAAGTAGTGATACACATACATCTTGGAAACCAAAGAAACTTGTTACTCCTATTGTACAAGATAAGTCACCCTCTTCCCCTTATCCCATTGTAAATAACATACTAAAAAAAAGAATCGATTCATCCATCAACAATTCCAAACCCTTAGGTTATTCCCAGAATTGTTCCAACAACCATTGGTGTTCCTTCCACATCTATTCCAATGGAAATTCCTTGGCAACCCAAGACCCATTTGAGGTTGGCTCAACCTCTACATGAAACACCACTAGATGCCCCAAATCGGGTTCCTAATTTCAATGGCAGTGGTTCATTGAATTTCGAGGAACATATAAAAACTTGTATGATGCATTAACACTTATGGATATAACGACTCATTATGTCAGCATTATATTACTTGTAAGTACCTTTGAAGGGGAAGGGATGAGATGGTATCTCTTGTTTCCCAATGATAGTATCCAAAATTGGGACATTATGGTCCAAGAGTTCAAGAAAAAATTTGAAGGAGAAGATGATGTGGCTTCCCTACTCATTGATTCCACAACCATATCCATTCATGAGGGGGAGAAAATTCATAATTTCAATCAATCCTTTACCTCAACCTTGAAAAATATCCCAACTACTTCCCAACCATCTAGGAACAATTTGTTTGAATACTATATGACTGCAATGAATACAAATGTAAAGTACATATTGAAAGACAAATCAGTACACACTTTAAATGTGGCCAAGGCTAGTTCCCTAGAAATTGAGAAAAAAATGGAGGAATCTGATATGTTTCCCTCATCTGTAGTGCAACCCCATTTTAAATGAAGGCCTAAGAATGAAGTAGTTTGAAATGAGGGTGTTAGCACTCTCTAAATTTCTTGGCTGAATAAAAAATCTATAGAGGTAACCACAAAACCACTTTGGAACTGGATACTAGCCTATATAGTCCAGAGAAGGATCTCTCTTGTCACTTAGTCTCTGATAGATAGGTTTTTTTGCTAAAACCAATGGCTAGGTTTTGATAATTGGATAGATTTTTATAAGCTTTTTTGGAAAGGAGATATGGTATCTCTTGGTTAATGGAGCCAACCCCTAAAAACGAATGAAAAAAATGACTAGTATGTTGAAATTCCCAAAGGAACAAAGGATAAATTAGGTGATGAAATTTTAGTTTTTTAGTTTGTTGTGTAGGGTGAAAGAAAAAGGAAACAAGTAACAGAATCAAAGAACCATGAAAGATGAATTTTGACTAGTTAAGGAAGAAAAGCAAAGTTTAAATCACTCGAAATCTAAAGCACCATTTAGATAAATTATAGACCTTGCAATATCTTATTTAAACAAATGAAATGCAGATGAATAATAAGAAACAATAAGTACATACAAATACTAGATCACAAGCTTCATGACACCACCATTAAATTCTTTTTCTTGGAAAATTATGGACTTCTGCACTTGTATTTCATTCAGATTCAGAAAAGTCTTTTACAATATCAAGAAAAATGACTATACTTCTGCCAACTCCCCCTTTTACATCAAAATGATCAAAATATATAAGATCCTATTGACACACTAGGCTGCTAGGAGTCAAACTACTGATTCCTATAATTATGGATCTAGTTGCTTTCAAGGAGAACAACTCCCACATGATTTACTAAAAGTAGAAGATATGATTTTGACCATCCTAATGTAACATAAAATATCTTTAAAAATCATATATCTTGAGAAAATTTCGATCATGTTGTTTTGATTAATCACCAAATACATCTAGAAAGAATTTCAAGTCATCCTATGCATCGTTGGACAACTCTGCCACCTTTGCACAGAAAAATTGGACTATTGTTGCGCAAGTGATACCTACAACATTTGCGTAGAAAACTCCATCTTGTTGTAACTCGTGCAAATCTAGGTGGCAACAAATGACTGGGAACCTGTATTTACCTCAAAATTCATATTCCTTTCACTTGTTGCGCAAGTGATACCTACAACATTTTCATAGAAAACTCCATCTTGTTGTAGCTCGTGCAAATCTAGGTGGCAGCAAATGACTGGGAACCTGTATTTATCTCAAAACTCATATTCCTTTTACCTCAAAACTTGCTATGCAAATGTTGTGTATAACATTTTATCAATCAAAACAACAACTATGCCCAAATAATGTTTTATGATGTCACCCTTGTGAAAACCTTTCTCTAACATAAAATGCATGCTTCCCACAACTTCTATGACTTAAACAAAAAATTGGGATGACCTCATACCCAGAGAGACAAAACTATAAGACTTCCTTACTCATATCTCTGCCATTTCAGCAAGAAGGTTTAGTCTATCTTTACCTTCTTTATCAATTTTCACTTACAACCTTAAAGCCCCGTTTGTCTTTCTCAATGACATATTCTGCCTCTTTAAGTTATGAACTTGCTTGGATAAACATGCATTATTCTTCAATTTGAATTGGGCAACTGAAATTGCTTCACAAGCAATTTTGGTGGCTGGTACACATTCTTGAAAATTCCTTTATATCCTCTATTCTAATGACTTGTTCTCTTCATTGAGATGGATATTTAGGTCCTGTACCTCTCTTAACTATTTGTTTAACCACTTCACAATTTTCTCACCCTCTCCAAGTGATGTATGGGGTATTTCCATTGCTGCATGCTGGCCCTGCACATCTGTACCCTTTTTCCTGGATAAAGACCTTGTTACAAGAGCTGAAGGCTTGAATGTAAATGCAATCTCAGTACTTTTTAAAACTCCCTTTCCCTTGGATATTTCACTTTCAGGATCTACCTTGGTTTTTGGTGTTTGTGCCTCAGGAGCCTTCTCTGTTAGCTTCCTCTTCAATTCTTTGCTCTCCTAGTAAAACTGAGCTATAATATGTTGAGATTCTCTGAGTTTTTTTTGCATCTCCCTGACCTTTGAACCTTTCTCTACTGACTTTACCTACTCTTCATCCATATCCTGAGCTGCAACTTCAATAAAATTTGTCTTCATTGTGGGTATGGGAAGCCTCCTAGCAAATGACCTTGTGACTAGTTTACTGGGATCCTGTGTCTCCTTTGGATCATCAGTGAATTGTAGTTTCCTGACTTTCTTCAAAACTGGTTGGCTTGGTGATGAACCCTCAATCTCTTTTCCTTTTCCTTTTTAAAAAGTACTTCCTCCTTTCACCCTTGAGTTATTAGAATCCAGTCTTTCAACATACAAGGGAGTATCTCCTTTGGGATCTAGGGGAATATTTGTTGAGCTTAAGAGGAATACCAGTCCATGTTTAGATTTCTTAGCTCCTTAACCACTAACATATTCACCAAGGAGAAATGGAACAGGATGCTCTGAAGCTGGTCAGCCATGGATTGGAATTTTTCTTCCATTTCCCATGCTTCTATACATGTAAAAGGGTAAGTTTAGGAGGATTTTCCCTGTGAAATTCATGAGGAGACTTATGTGGTACTGATATACCCTGTCAAACCTACCCTCACAAGTAAAATACCTTTGGATTGCTCTCAAAAGCTTCACATAGGGTTCCAAAACATACTCCGTGGGAATAGTGGCACCAATCTTCTAGTCTGGACACCATTAAATTTCATGGAAAACTCCTTTGTCAGTTGCACGTTATACCCTTCTCACAAAATCTTATGCACCCAGCCTACTCAAAAGAAATTCTATATGCAGGGTCTGAATTTACCAAAGTCAAATATTATGGCTCATACCTCAGCATATTTCCTTCCTTTTATTTCTTATTTTCTTTTGATGTCATGGTTCTATGATATCTTCTTTGCAAGGTAAATTTCAAACTGTTCAAAGCATATATGTCTTAAAACTCAGTAGGCAAGCTTACACAACAAACTAGAAGGGCTAGGGTTTGGCTTGAATAGGTGAAAATGACCTTTGTTATATGAGAGGTGAACTTATTAATGGGATAAGCTTGCATAAACAACGGGATAAAAATTGTTTTAACACAGTGACAAAGCGAACAAGGGATGTGTAGAAACAAATAGAGCAACATGCTTTATGTAGCGAGTGATACCACAGAAGGTTTGCGTAGCAAGGGAAATTTGCATAGTGTTTACGTGGTGAGGTGGATTGTTTGCATAGTAGAGGGCTTTGAAGCTAGCTTGAAATATTATGGCTTATGCACAGGTCAAGGGTGTATACAAATAGACAAAAGGTGGAAAATGTGAATGTGTGAGTGGATAAGGAGCGGATTTGAAAATGAAAGTACTTGTTCATAGATGACAACACCTCCCAAGCCAATTCTAGTAATTTTTGCAATGAATTCACGTAGCGCGCATATGTATGAAGCTTTTCAACGGTACAAATGGCATGGAGTGTAATCATTGTCCCTTTTCTGACCTCATCAGGTGTGATGATGAACCATGATACCTCATTTAACATGACTTTCATCCCTAACCTATGACTCAACTTTTGACACATAATTTCCCACTTTGTGATATGATTTTAAACTAGGAACATAAGGAATTTTACAAATATTTCAACATGATGGACTCTTAAACCCATTGATAGTTTATTATGAAATAGAAACAACACCCTTTGACTCAAACCTATGACTTAACTCTCTATTGACATGCATATTACCCTTTATTTGATTAATGACTTCATGAACAGAACAGACTCACTATGAATCATTTAGAAATGCCTTGGTCTTCCCAAGACCAAGGCATGACCCTGAAAACTCTAGACAAAACTCTAAATCTACACTAAAAATAATGATGCTAACATTTGGCTCCAATGGGGACGTTATCCTCCCAATGAGGTAGCAAAGAAAAACAGACTATGTTCCTAACCATTGGGCTTTATTTGAATAAAAAAAATCTAAAGTGATAAACAAGTTGTTTGATAAGACTTATCTGACATAATTTAACCAGACTTGGCATAAACTTAGATCCTTCACTTCGGGCTTCAATTTCTTGTTGATTATTGACTCTAACTGCTAAATATACAAATGNAAAACTCTAAATCTACCCTAAAAATAATGATGCTAACATTTGGCTCCAATGGGGATGTTATCCTCCCAATGAGGTAGCAAAGAAAAACATACTATGTTCCTAACCATTGGGCTTTATTTGAATAAAAAATAATCTAAAGTGATAAACAAGTTGTTTGATAAGACTTCTCTGACATAATTTAACCAGACTCGGCATAAACTTAGGTCCTTCACTTCGGGCTTCAATTTCTTGTTGATTATTGACTCTAACTGCTAAATATACAAATGTTTATTTACAATGAGATGAACAAACTAGAAAACTTGAAGTAAGGTAGTGCTTGAGAAACTTTCCATTTACAGGCCCTCCACCAATGATGTCTCCATTTAGTTCTTGCATTAGATAAGAATTATTCCCATGATAAGAAACAATTTTGTATGGTCCCATCCAGAGGTAGTCAAACTTTCTATGCTTACCCTTATCTTCATTTCTTCCATCCCATTTCAATACAAGATCATCTACCTTGAAATCATCCACCTTTGTATGTTTATCAAAGATCCTTTTTATCTTTTCCTGATGTAGTTGTGCCTTGTTGTATACTTCTTCCCTCGTCTGTTGTACATGTATCAGCTCATTTATCTTCCTTTGAGCATCATTTGGTTCAGCCTCCTATTCTTGTAGTAGTTTCATGACTGGAAACCCTAGTAAAGTAGGAAAAATTGCAACTATGTCATACACAATCTGAAAAGGTGAAGTAGCAATAAACCTTTTAGTAGTAACCCTATCAGCCCACAATGCATAAATAATTTTTTTGTTCCAATCTTTCTTGTTTTCCTACAACAACCTTTTGATAATTCTAGTCAAGCTCTTGTTGGATGATTCACCTAATCCATTACCCCATGGATAGTAAGATTGGAATGTACAAGGGTTATATTGTACTCACTGCAGAATTTTTCCATTTTCTTGGACTTAAATGTTGTTGCATTATCAATTATTATTTTGACTGGGCAACCAAACCTAAAAAAAAAAATATTTTCCAGAAATTGAATGATGACAGCATCAATATATTTCCTTGTTGGGACTTCTTCAATCCATTTGGTGAATTAGTTTGTAGATGTAAATATCCATCTATTCTAAGATGAAGAAGGGGGATGAATATCTCCTATGAAATCAAGGCCCCATTTCCTAAATGGTGCTTCAATAGAAATTGGCTTTAAAGGCAAGGGAAACAATTTTCTTTTTCCATCAAAAATTTGGCATTCATGATAACTTGAGACCTCCTTGTACACATCTGAGAAGATACTAGGCCAATAAAACCCAACTCTTAATATTTTATGCATTGTTGTCTTCCAATAATGGTGATCCCCACAATCACCTTTATGGAATTCTTCAATGGTATGTTTGACTTCATTATCTAACAAACAACTAAGAAAAATCCCCCCTAGGTCTTTCAAATATAAAGAGCCATTTAGAATACAAAATTTTGTTGCCTTCAACTTCAGAAACCTGGCCTTTGTTTTGATGAATTCGATAGGAGCTTGTAAATTTTTGAGTACATAAATGATATCAACATACCATGGAGACTCAAAGAAATTCTAAGATACCTGTGGTATTGTTTCTTCCTTCTAACTTTCTAATAGATATGCAATGAATTTTATTCCTAGTACATCATAATTTGACTGTGTCATAAGCTTGGAAATCCCTTGGCCTTTGATCAACTTTGTAGGATTTATTTCCAAATCATATTCTAGCAAGATAGTTATCCATTTTCCTCTTGTTCTTTCTGGATCAGATTGGGTCTATTATCACTATAAAAATTTCTTGGAATCCAAATCTCGAGATTTGGAAGAATGCTAAATCAGTATAGAGGAGTGTCAAACTAGAAGGCAATGTCACATCTGGCAGACAGGGTTAAAATTGGAGGAGATGCGAAAGTAATGGGACTCGGAAAACCATAGATCTCGAGCAACCCATATCAACGGTTAGGAGACATATCGGGCAAAGAAATAGCGTGAAGTTTAAGCACTAGAGAGCAGGTCGGGGACAATACCATGGTTTCAAACCATAGACACATGTCACCTCCAGAAGCATATCAGGGGGAAAAGTGGGTAAGCGCGAAGCCGCTCAACCACGCCCCGATGTCACATGTTCTAATTTCATTTGAATATGTCAAATCAAAAAATCATGTGTAGAAAGGGAAAAGTGATGGCTGATCAAATTGTTGATACTGAGAGGGGGGTGAATCAGTATCAAGTACAATTTAAAACCTTTTTCAACTTATACTTAAACCATTCAATTATATCCAATGAGAAATGAACAATAATATAAGAGTTACACCAATACACCACAATACACCATGCACAATATATGAGAAATAATCAATAGTTTTTG
>JASDQU010437629.1:147694-163321 GCA_032191745.1 Picea mariana | reverse complement strand
TAACTGAAAAATAATGAGGCTCTAAACTCGTGAGCAAATTGCTATGTTGTGGAAATTCCAATAAATTTATGGAAGAGAAAAACGCCTTAAATTTAAGGAACTGGAAAAGCATCAACGAAGTCTTAATTTCTCTACCTATTAGTGTATCTCAATCCTTAAAAATAAACCTAAATCTATGAGCACTGAGAACTGATAGATTATTGCAGGATACATCAAAACCACAACGAGTTCAAGAAAAAATTCTACCAGTTTGTTGAACAGATTGCATTTACCTAAATTTGCTTTCTGCAAATATTATAGAATTAATTCCGTCAAATTTCCATCAGCCCAAGCATTTTCTGAAATTACTAAACAATATGCACATATGAAGGCATATCACTATTTTTTGACACCTAATTCTCTGAGTCTTTTATTTGATAAGAAATTATTGATTTAGGAATTATCTCGTTTGATGTTCACATATGCATTCAAGATATTTCGACACATTATTTATCACAGAGCTGAGTACTCCAACCTTACTCACTGATAAAACTTTGATTGGGTTATTGTGTAAATTGTTGATTGCCTTGATAAAACTTCTATAGGTTTGGGTGGAGGTAAGTAAATGCAACATTAAACGTGAAGGTCTCGATAGTTGAGGTAAGTAAACATTAAACATTGTTTTACTCTTGTAGTTGTCATGGTCACGTCTCGCGGTGTACATAATCGTTGGGAGATGTCCATGATCTTTATGGCATGGGGTATGCATGAGATGATCGTGAGTTGATATGAAGTATTAGTGCATGTATCTACCTACACTAGTCAATAATTGGCTTAGTGCATGGTGAATAGTACTTGCAAAAAAGGGTGCATAGGTTTTGACCCCCTCTCCATTTACTCATCTCTAAGTCATATGGAGTATGGTTTTGGGCTCTCCCTTCCACATAATTTCCATCCCCTTCAATTTGAAAACTTTGAAACATGAATATTTCTTAAACATTTTTTCAATTTATTTAAAAATTATTAAATTATTTCTTTTTCTTAATTTAAATCAATTTTTTAAATTTAAATAATTCAAATTCAAATTTAAACTATTTAAATTTAAAACAAGTTTTACTAAAATAATTTTTCCCAAAGCAATTTTGAGCATTGGTGTGAAAGGAAGGATGTTAATTGATTACCTTGTTGAAGGAGATTTTGATGCTATCCAACGTGATTTTAAAGGCTCATATCTAGCTCATAGGGTGTTTGATTGAGGAGCCATTTTTTGTGATGTGGAGAACACGGGGAAATGTTTCTAGTGAGATAACTTACCATGCCATTCAAACATGTTAGAAGTTTCACAGTTAACGAGGCTGGCTTGGGAGAGAAATCCTTGATGATTGTTCTGACACTTTCAGGCCTCAAATTTCAATTTTGTTAGTTGTGTTGGAATCATAATTGAGTAAATCATATAGCTGGTTTTCTTTGGTAATGAAAAATACACTTTTAACGGTGGCCAAAATTTGTGAGAAAAGGCATATTTTAAATAAATTTTGGGTTGTTTTCTTGCTATTTCTTTGCATGAATTGCATTCCATCAGTTCCTGTGTAATCTGTGTTATACATGCTCTTAATTCATCCATTGGGATTGAGGTTACATGTGAGTTGCTGAGAAATAATATCTCATGAAAACAACCAACTGAATTTTGGAGCACTTAACATTGTTTATGAGTTGGGAGAACCAATTCTTCTCTGAGGTGTGATTCAGAGCCAGCGTAAGCCTTGTATATGTTGCAATTAACTCACCTGACAATGAACGATACTTTCATGATCATGGTTAGTCATAAAATAAAAAGGCATAAAGTATACATGTTGCTATGGTATATGTAATGAATGTTGTTAGAGACACAAATAAACTCAATCACGACGACAACATGACGTAGATTAACATGAAAGACAATCAATCATAAATTATCCAGTCAAACATAGAATGCTTAATCATTGAAAACCAAAAGAACCTGATTAATGGGTGCAACAAAAAGGACATGAGTTGGAGGAATTCGGGAGAGGCTTCGAGATGAAATCATTTTGATAACATGGTGTATGTCGGCGAGGAAAAGAAGATCATTTTCGATACACTCAATGTTGATGAGGGGTAAACATCTTGTTGTTGGCATATTGACGAAAGAGGAGGGAAACTCCCCATTATTATAACCTTATAGTAAGTCCTCTTACATTTATTATATCTAACTACCATAGTGGGCCTTATTTAATATTATAGTGGACCTATTCCACCTTACATTGAATGGCCTCCACTATTATCCTTATGGGCCCTCTGGGCCCCCCACTACCTCTCTATCTACCTAAAAAATGTATCAGAGAGAAAGAGAGGAAGCTCATTGATATATGATGTATCGATGAAAGAAAGGGGATTCTTGTTGATACACTGTGTATCGGTGAGAAATAGAGAATCTAAACTGATATTTATTGGAGGTAGGAAGCAGATGAAGTGCCAATGTATTGACCTCGAAAAGGTGATCTAATGCTAGTGTATTGGCGTACAAAGAGGGATGGACCACCAAAACACTATGAGGTTACACTCTAGCAAAGAGTGAAGCATCAACAAGGGGGGAATAGATGAAGATATTGTATATTGACATAGGAAAGATGAAGAGTGTCGATCTATCAACAATCGCAGGATGATTATCACTAGTGTACTAGTGGTTGATGAGAGATCAACCATCGATACAAGAGAAAGTTATAAGAAAAATTCAAGTGTTGGTTTCTTCTTTTTATCGATGGGAAAAATTGGATGTTTCTGATACACAATGTATCGACAGGGGGAAAATGATTCTCATCGATACATAATGTATCGACGAAGGAAAGGGGAAGCTCGTTGATACACGGTGTATTGGAAAAGGAAAGAAGAAGCTCGTTGATACACCGTGTATCAACGGGAAAAAGTGTTCTTTAAAAATGTTGAGAATGGTAAAGTCTAGAGACTAAGAAGAGAATCTTGGGATTTAACATTTGTATGAAAGAATTTAAAATATTTTCCAGTAGAAAAAGTTTAATAGAGGGGGCCATTTTCTTCTTTTAGAGTAATGGTGAATAGAAGAAATTAGGGAGAGTGTTGTGTTGGCACAACATAATGACAATGTCATACTAATATCATTTGATCCAATTGTCACTTCAAGGTAAAAGTGAGGTGTGAGGGTGTGCCAAAGTGGGAAATGAAGGGGATTGGTGCTAGACCAATGTCAAGTATGAATGCYGATGAGAGGTTCTCATATGAAATGGAACTGGTAGACACAGATATGTGATAGATGGTAGTGGAGTTTGTGGTGTCTATGTAGGGTGGGGGTAAGACATGTTGGMTAAAACATTTGTGAGGTGGCGGTATGGGCTACTGATGAACAAAGATGAGGAAATTTTGGAACATGGAAAGTTTCGGGAAATGATGAGAATAATGGATAAAGGTATTGCATATGGAATAATAATGATTAGTGTGTAATKCTAGGTTACATAMATATGCAAGTTCCTTCATGGGATGGGGAGGGGTGCCCCCAATGAATGGGGTTGGGAAAAGTAGGAACACTGAAGGTGAGTGATAGAGATGAGGAAACTCTAGGAGAGTATGGTAATGGGTAGTGGAATGAAAATTGATGTCATAAAGTGAATACAAGTGTCACATTCTCATGCAAGCATTGAGGTGTTGTGTGGGTATGATGAGGAAAGGACCAGGGGGAGGAATTCCCCTAACTTTCCTATTGATTCCAACAACTTATTTTCATGTGTGAGGCTAAGTCAAAAAGGTTAGTGTTGTAGGTGACTTTTAAGTACTATGTGATAGTTTGCTCAGAAGTGGGATAGGAAAGAACACTAAGTTAACAAGTAGCACAATGGACATATCGGATATGGGGATGAAAGGTACCAAACAAATATCCCTAGGGTCAACCTAGGAAGGGTGAGGGTGGCCCTCATGGGCTCCCAATTATGTCAAGTGGTGGACAAAGAAAGATAATTTGTGACATAGGAGTCCTTCGATGCATGTTATCGATAAGAGGGGTATTTCTAGTGGATGGTTGATCCTCATTTTATGACGGCGAGGAAGAACATAGAACAAGAGTTTCTCTTATCAAACGAAGCATGGATTTGGGGGTGGCTGGTGTGAGGGATGATGTTGGAAATATATGTGGTAGGTTGTTAGAGGAAATAATGGTACATGTGATAGATGATCCTATTTGAGTGACTTAGGGACGTGCACCATGATATACCCTAAGGAGAGAGGAGTCTTTGAAGATTCCAAGTGCCATCTTAGTGTAAGATGGGAGATTGTTCACAACCCCAACGGTGGGGAAAACATTATCGAGATTCATGGGCGTACTAGGATCATAATAGGATATTTCTGTTGTGGGGAAACATCATGGTGCAAAATACAAAGTAAGAAATTGTTTTCATGGTGTGCATATAGTTGCATCTAAGAAGAATGTTGTAATCGAGCAGAGTATTGACAACTTTTATATCAATCATGATGGTTTTTCCAGCTAGTTCAATGAGGACATTTTGAAAAACACCTTTGGCTTGATAAGTTCATTCATCATAGGTGTGGAGAGTGATGCAAGTCAAAGCACCTTCGTCAACAATAGAAAGACATATGATAAAGTTTTGTATCATGACATGTATTTGAAATGCAACTAAAAGGAGGATCATTGGCTTAGATTTGTGTTGGCACAGGGGCAGAGCTAGGGTTCAACGCTACAACAACACACCAACAAAACCCTAACTACCGGCCCTTTCAGCAACACCTGCGAAGAAGATGAAGTCTCACATGAGGTAGAGGCAGGGGTGATTTCAAGACTCAGGTGTCTGCAACCTTAGTTGGGACACAGGTCTGTGATTACAACACTTAGCAAGCACTTAGCATAGATCATTCATCATTATTCCACTTAGATCTACTTCGACGACATAACAGAGCATCTCAACATTCACTTAGGTCTAGGTTATTTTAGCACTTAGCAACAACATGACAGATTAGATCTGGTAGACCAAGCACTTAGCATATTCATACACATCGGATTCAGAATTCATATACATATTTAGCACCAAGCATAAGCAAGTCTATTTAATCACATCTAGGCATTCAACAATACAAAAAATCTAAGAATAAGCACAAAGCACAACACATAGTATTTACGTGGTTCACCCCCACCCTAGGGCTACGTCCACCAACTCTTCTTCTTTATTATCTTCTGTCAATCCGGTTATAGCACAGAGCTATCAAAATCCTACTCCGCATAGGACAGGAGATCTGCGTGCACCTCGCCAGATCCTCCTTCCTCGAGTAGATCTAGCACAGAGCCTCCTTACAATCTGTGCACTCAACACTTACAACACTTGCACTCAGCTCTGCAAGTCAATCCCATAGATCAATTCTAGCACTTAGCCCTTGGCTAATCTTCTCCCATCTTACTTATATCGCCTAGATATCTGTTTATACATTACAAAAGTGGGCCTAAGCGTGGGTAAACCTATGGGATAACTTCCCTTTCCCATTACATATTCCCAAAAACCTAAAAAGGACCCAAAGTGGGCCGAGATCCCGTGATCTCTGCTTCGTCTCACGTGCCTCCTTCGACAGGTTGTCGAAGTCTCGAAAACAGTCAAATATGACCAAGTATTCCTCAAAACTTGGTCAAGGGCCAACAAGCCCCCAACACTCACCTGTGACTTGTCCCGAGTCACTTAGGTCTGATCAGTTCTTCTTCAAATGCCTCGATCTTGGCTCAAGCTACTGTTGTGCCACGACCTCTTACTTGGTGAACTCCTGGATGAGTGTGTTATTCATTGGATTTTCTAGGCGTTGCTGTGCTGAATTCATGACCTGTTCCAACTCTGTTCCTTAGCTCTCAATCTCTATAAATAGATGACATGCCTTATCTTGCATAGGTTGAAATTGTTGAGTTACTTCCATTACCTTGTTCTGGATCGTATGGATCTGCTGCTGGGCGGTGCACTGCTCGTGAGACCGTTTCATTCTCTCTATGGGTGATAGGGCCTTTAGCTGCACCTATAGATTTTCGGCTTCATGCTTCGCCTCCTGGAGCTGTGACTCCAATTTATGGAATTCTGGATTCTCGGCTAGGTTCTCATATATCTGCGCACTTCTGCTACTTAACTGTTTGCATTCCTCAGTGAGTGCTTTAATCCTTTCTACTGTTCTTTGGGCAGTCATTTCTCGCTGGTCGTGCACTTAATGCGAGGTACTTGGTATGGTCTAAATCTCTAATTCCACGACTCTTTGATGAAGTTGTTGAATAGCTTCAACAAGATTCATCACTTAGCATTCTATGGGTTCTTCTTCCTTCTTCTCTAAGTTGTTCACATAGCGAAATGCTCTGTTGACTGCTTCTTCAATCCCTATCTGCTTCGCGAGCATCTTCTCTTTCTATTTTTGGATATTCGCTCTGTCTTCTACAAATTTCGCTTAGAGAGTGTCCTTCTCTTGTTGTGCGGATTGACGTTGTTCAATGATTTCCTCCTATGCTTGCTTTAAGGCCTGGGTGGCATGCATTGTTTCTTCCTGTGCTTGCTTTAAGGCCTGGGTGGCCTGCACTATTTCTTCCTATACTTTTCAAAGGCATACTTCGACTGTGTCAACAATCTTGTGGAGTTGAACTGGTTCATATCCCTCTTTTGTTGTTCCTTCTGGTAGGGGGGCAGTGGAGACTACGCAGCTAGACTGAAGTGCCTGCTACACTCCTTGGAGTTCGATCTCAATTCTGTTGTACATTGTCTCTTGCTTAGCTTCCTGCTTTTCTGATATCTCTTTTATAGCTTCATTCATAGCTGCGATGAGGAAACTGAAGTCATCTGGAGTGAGCGTGGTCTGCAGCTTAGTTACGAGTGCTTTTGATTTCTTCCGGGAGGAAGGTTCCGGAGGTGAACCCTTCCTCTTCTTCATGATTTCTACTTCGTATTTTGGTCTTTGTTCGACTTCTTCTAAGTCTTCGCCATCACCTCCTTGGTTTGGTGAAATGGAATCCATCCTCACAGATAGGCTGTCTATATCCTGGACTTCCTCAACCTTCTTCGTCTTCTTTGTTTTCTTTGTCTTACTGGGCCCAGGTGTATCCTGCGCAGCTTCTGGGATGTTGATGTCGAACATTTCTGCGGGGTCTGCTGAAACAAGGAGGTCCTCTGACCATTCCTTGGTGATCTCCTCTAGGTCTTCTTTTGTTAGCTTATAATAACACTGAAGTTGTTCCTTGTTCTCATCAGCGCGTGATGTAATATAGATGAAATGACGGTCCACACTAAACTTCATCAAAGTTCGAAACCTATGTAAAGTATTCGGGGTCATGCGAGGCTCGGACTAGATGGCGAGCTTCAACTGGGTGTAGTAGGTATGGAAGATGACATTGGATTGCCACTTCTTATTCATGTCGTTTGAGTACTATAGTGTATTGAACTTCGCGGCCAGTGGTTCAAAGGGGTCGATGTCCGGGAAGGTTGCACCTTCTGGTAGCTCCCATGCAACAAAAGATATAAGTATCAAGAGCCAACTAAAATGGAATTCATGCCCCTGATCCCGGGCTTCTCTACAGTCGATCTCTAGTTGATTCACCAAGTACTTCACCCAATTCATCTGTATTCCCTCTGCGCACTTCTCTGCGAGGTCGACTACAAATCCAGATACTTGTGTGGGTCGATTCTTGCATACCAACTTCCCTGTGATCGGTTGACAGGTGAGGCACACTGTGCCACTTTCAATAGAAGCTACCTTGTAGCCTCGCGCACCTTTCTCAACATCACCATAATATTATTTGATCTTATGAGAAAGAGCGTGATCCACGGTCTTTCTAGGATAGTAATCATGGGGATCAGGGCCCTGCATGCTAATCCCAATGATCCGATTGATTAGCGCTGGGTCAAACTATTGTGTGACGGTTTAACCATAAGTATCATCCATGGTAACTTGCCAGCAACATCTTTACACAAGCATTCACCTCATGGTGTTTGCCGAAGTGCGGTATCTTCATAACGTTGAGTAGAGTGGACTGCGCGAGGTTCAACATCCATTGCTGAGGGATGATCTTTGAATTCTTTCCCTTGGTTCTGGTTAGGTACTTGTACGGGGAAAGCACGCTGTAAACTTTACGATCCCCTAGGTTGAAGGAACTAAACTTCAATGCTGCAATATTGTCTTGATCTACACGGACTGTGCGTACCCCTTTTGGCAGGTACATAGTCTCTAGGCACACTGTCTCTGTTGATCGCACCGCTCAGAGGTGGTATGTAAGGAGGTAGAATGGATGGAACCAACTTCGTGTTGGCTATATCGTCTTAATGTTTGGTTCTTCTTTCTGTGCCAGCTCGGGATGTTCCTACTTGAGCAGTCGATGAGGAGGCTTGCACTCCTCTTGTCGATGATGCCTGTAAACCTGTAGACAATCCTCTCTCCAAAATGACTCTTTCAACTATGAGGCTAGTGAGTACCTCTCTTACAGATTCTTCAGTTGCACTAAATTCGTCGGACATATACGCTCAGCATCAATATCTTAGGTTCTCAAAGTAACATAGGTACTGTAATAGGGTAGAGACTAAGAGTGGGGTAATCACTGTTCACAATTCGTGTAGTCTGCGGACTCAAATTCGCAATTATCAAAAGTGCTTTCCATGCATGGCGTGATGAAATAAGTAAGTAACTTGGTAACAGATCATTTGTAATGGATATGGAGCTTCATTAACTCTTATTTTGTCCATTATGGCACAGTCTAACGGTCTGGTGATGAGCCATCAATGCTTTTTGATCCGTTCGGAGTGGCAGTCGAACGGATATATCGGCCTCCAATGGCTATATTGCTTCGCCATGGCGAAGTGACCCATGTTGCTATTCTGATATCCCGACGATGCTCCAATTTTGCAAAGTTTCTTTCAGAGAGGTTCCCTCTGGAACCCTCTGTAGCCTGTCAATCTTAGCTCTCTTTTTACTTAGCTTCCTAGCCTTCTTCCCCATGAGCTTCGTCTCAGTAGATATTTTCCCGTTCTAACTCTTATCTTCCTTGGGTATAGTTAATTCGCGTTGCTGAGGTTCTCTCTCAAGACTCAGGGGTACTACTTCATCTATATCTGATATAGGTACTCCAATCTTCTGTGAGTCCCCTAATGCTTTTTTAGCTTTGAGATCTGGGCTTCTAGTGTCAAATAGCTTTTATTTGTTCTCCTGTTCTTCAATCAACTGTGCAATCCTTCTGGTCATGAAATATTTTAACTCTTGTCTCTGTTGTCCCAAAACTTCTTCTTCTTCCTTCCGTCTGGCTTGATCTATATTAATCCAAGGTTTTCCCAGTAACATGGTAAACAGGGTACTGTCTTCAATGAATCAAATAATCTCAAAATCTTCCCTTGTCGAAGTTCCATTGGCTGTCATAGGTATTTGAGCAAGCTTTCCACATAACATCATTAGTTTTCCTCTGAATAGTCCTATTCCTCCTAGTAAAGGGATCATAGTAGGCTTCCCTATAGTTTCCCAAGTTGTTTCTGGCATAATGTTCACTTGTGTCTCTTCATCAAGGACATAATCAATGTTGAAGTCCCCTATTTTAGCTTCAATGCGTTCTTTCTCTTTAAAAATATCTAGCATCCGGACATGTTGGTGGTCATTCAAGGTTTCTTTCATTTGTATCAATACCTTCTCTGATTCTTTCAGGGTTTCATCCACAGTTTCTGGATCTATATTAGGGTTTTATTCATTCAGATTCATTCTTTCAAGCTTAGCAATCATTCTAGGGAAATCCAATACTTCGTGGTCCAAGGCTTTGAAACAGAGACAACTAGATCTCCCACCAGGGCATTCTTAGCAAGATGTCCCGATCTTCTGCAACTGTAACATAGGGTTAATCCTCTCTTTCTCTTAAATGATCCCCAACTTCTTCTGTACTACGCACCAAGATCATGGTAGCTAGCCTGCAAAAAATTCTTTCTAGGATCCTGCATCCATTTGTTAGTCCAAAAATTCCTTCTATACATAGGTATAACATATCTATCAGATCTACTCATGTCAAACTTTCTTTCATCTATTAATGCCCTAGTTTTCAAGATAGGACATAGTTTATCAAACATACCTAGATCCATGCTATAGAAACAAAATTTTTCACTTATTTTACTCCTATAGAACACAAAGCTTCTAGATCTAAAAACTTTTAACTATTCTTACCTTTATTAGAGAACATAGCTTACATATCTTACCTCTTTTCTTCAGAAACTTCCACTTTTACTTTTCTTAGAGCACAACACGTTCAGATCTCGCTTCTTTTCTTCAGATATGGCCTTCTCTTTTCAACACAGAGATTTTTAGGTCAAGTAAAATACTGCGCACTAGGGCACAGATCCATGCACAGAGCTTCCACAATTTCAGGACAAATATTTTCACAAAGATTCTTCTTCTTTAGTTCCCAACAATCACAGTTTGAGGTCCCGACAACATAACCATTTGTTGGCACAGGGGAAGACCCAGGGTTCAACGCTACAACAGTGCACCAACAAAACCCTAACTACTGGCCCTTTCGGCAACACTTGCAAAGTAGATGAAGTCTCACCCGAGGTAGAGGTAGGGGTGATTGCAATACTCAAGTGTCTACAACCTTAGCTAGGACACATGTCTGTGATTACAACACTTAGCAAGCACTTAACATAGATCATTCATCAATATTCCACTTAGATCTACTTTGTCGATGTAACATAGCATCACAACATTCACTTAGGTCTAGGTTATTTTAGAACTTAGCAACAACAAGACATATCAGATATGGTAGACCAAGCACTTAGCATATTCATACACATTAGATTCAACATTCATATACATATTTAGCACCAAGCATAAGCAAGTATATTTAAATAGATCTAGGCATTCAACAATACAAAACATCTAAGAATAAGCACAATGCACAACACACAATATTTACGTGGTTCACCCCCACCCTGGGACTACGTCCACCAACTCTTCTTCTTTATTAGATTCAGTCAATCCAGTTACAACACAGAGCTATCAAAATCCTACTCCGTATAGGACATGAGATCTACGCGCACCTCGCCAGATCCTCCTTCCTCGAGTAGCTTTAGCACATAGCCTCCTTACAATCTGTGCACTCAACACTTACAACACTTGCACTCAGCTCTGCAAGTCAATCCCATAGATCAATTCTAGCACTTAGCCCTTGGCTAATCTTCTCCCCTCTTACTTACATCGCCTAGATATCTATTTATACATTACAAAAGTGGGCCTAAGCATAGGTAAACCCACGGGCTGACATCCCTTTCCCATTACATATTCCTAAAAACCCAAAAAGGACCCTAAGTGGGCTGAGATCCCATGATCTCTGCTTCATCTCACGCGCCTCCTTTGACAGGCTGTCAAAGTCCCAAAAACGGTCAACTATGACCAAGTATTCCTCAAAACTTGGTCAAGGGCCAACAATTTGTCTAGGTCAAAGGTCATCAAGCGTGAATTTGAGAGATCAATAACACCTAAGGTTGACAGTAGGTCCTTCAATTAGAAAGAACAGGTCCAAGGATCTCTAATGTTGATATGGAAATATGTGATTAGTCCAAGTTATCAATTATATTGTAGCTATAGGTGGCTCTTGCATGCAGATTATTCTTAGCTCAACATAAAGGCACTTTTGGTACATGTGATTTAGGTTTGATATTATGTTTAAGGATTTACAAGGTATCATTGGTTGAGGGTTTGATGTTACCATGCTTCGCTAGAGTATGCTCATGCATGTCATATGCCCAGTTGTGAGTTTGAAGGTGAATTTATGTTGAGTTCAAGTAGATGTTTGGAAAATAAGTTTCTCCTATTTGCAAAGAACTAGGTGGATGAGAGGAGGTGGGGGTTTTCTATCGGTTGGTGAAAAATCCTTGGTGGGGGAAGGGGTTTTGCATCAATGTTGGTTTTGAACATTTATGGTGCCTTGGTTGAGATATATTATTCCCTTGGTGGGGATTAGTCACATGAATTATCCACTAACACCTTCAATTTAATAAGTTTGACTATTTTGGGACAACAATGGGTATAATGTTCATATTGGTTGCAAAGAGTGCAAGGAAATTTTGTTCTAAGTTGTTTTTTTTTCCTTGATTAGGTGTCTTATATTGGTTAGAATTTGGATTCCATTTTGTAGCATTGGTATTTCCCCCATCATAATTACTAATATGATCGTAGGAATTTCCCGGTTGCCCTAGTTCTAAGTCTAGTTCTTGTTTCATTTCTTCTTAGTTCCCTTCCTATATGTATTCCACATATTAGGTAAGTTCCAATGATAAAAAAATTGACCTTATTGGAAAGGAGAGGGTTGAACAAATTTGATGTCAGGGCACAAAGGTTTGTGGATTCGGTTGTCCTTGTGGGGGACCAGGAAAGGGTAGTATGGAATTTAAAGTGGGGGCCACCATAAGAGGAGCCTAGCCCATATGAAGAAGATGATAAACCACTTGAGGGTTTCCTGTGTAAGAGGGACTATGCACATGATGAGAGATATGAGTAATAGAGTAGGTGTAATATATAGTTTTGACCCATTGGATGTTTTGGACAAAATTGTAAATAAGTAGATATAATGAAAAGAGTCAAGTTATATAAATGAACCCATGTGTAAATGATGTAAATATCTTGTATCAATTCCTAATGTAGATATCAAGGCAAAGGAACAACTACTGAATGTATGGGCATGTATTTTGGATAAATATGTTTTTAGCATATCTAGTTTTTCAAAGTATTGAATTCTAATGTTTACATTCAAAGTATTGAATTCTAATGGAATTCATTATGGAACTAAGAATTCCCAACATCAGAGGAGAGTTACCAACTTTGAAGGGGTAGTCATTTGGAGCAATAAAACCAAGCACCCTGACAATGGGGACTAAGAGGACATTCCATGACCATCTACGTGAGGGGATTGTTGAGATCAATTCTTGTTTCCAGGTTTTCCTTCCCTGTTCTATCTTCCCAACTTCTTTTTCTCCATTTATTTTCCCTATTCTAAACATCCCCTTGTTTCCCTCTTTATTTTATCCTTTCTTCTCTCCCTTTCTAGTTAACATACTTAGTCATATTTCAGTAATCGATGGGTTGGCGGGTTGGCGGGTTGGTGGGTTGGCAGACCTTCATCTCCATCCACTTTCCTATGTCATAAGTCCACTACTACACTTAGCCATTTTTCAATTGCATGGGTTTGCGGGTCCAAGCCCTCATCCTCCAAGTTTCGTGACCTTCATTTTTCACCCCAGGTTTTGTGATCTACTTTTTGACCATCAGATTTTTCGCAGGTGCCGATCCCCAAAGTATTTTATTTATTTTGCATCCAAGTCTGACCGACCGCCTTTCTACGCTTAGTATATTTTTGCTCATCCATAACCGTGGGTTTGCGGGTTTGCAGGTTCATGAAAAGCTCCATATTTAAACTCTCTCTCATCTGTCCCTGCCATTTTGTTTCCTTTCTCAATATGCATTAAGTGTTTTTTAATTCTAACAACTATTGTACATGCCCCTAAAAGATCGTCATTAGTGGTGAAAGGCTCAAGGAATTACTCATTAAATTGCATTAAATATCCATTTGCCAAAGGATTGAATTATCATCTCTCCGAAAAGATTTATTTGAGGTTATTATCCAATTGAAGAAATATTCCTGTCAACATATGGTAGTGTAACAGACCCATGGTGGGGGCGTCAAATTTTTGCTCTTCTTAAGAGAATCAAAACCCCCATTCAGGGTTTCTATCCCATTCTTCTCTTCCAGAGATTTCTGACCACGGTTTCCATGCTCTGAACCAAGCTCAGAGGTGGCAGGTATCCTCTCCCAATTTCTTTGTGTCCGTCCATCCATCTATACTCGCATATGACCGCGAGATATGACCATACGCCAAGACAATGGGCACCAAGACAACCACCGCACGAATCCTATAAAGTGGAAAATATTGAAAGTTCATAATCTGATGTCGTGTGTCCTCATAGATTTTGACGGCTCTGATTGAATTCAAGACTTCAACGTTCAGGAATTTTGAATTCTCCAAAGGCTTTTCTCCCTGAAGTACTTTGTACCCGGAGTTACAGATTGAGCACCATGCACCCCTTGTGATCGATGATTATAATCTTCTTCGGGACTTCGTTGTTCGAGAGTTTCGAACACTCCAATGCCTTTTTCCTTCGAATTAATCTGTACCCGGAGTTACAGATCGAGTGACAAGATTCTCCCCTAATCAACGATTGTGATATACTTTGGGACTTTGACGTTTGGGATTTTCAAACACTCCAATGCCTTTCTCCTCTAAAGTACTCTGTACTAGGAGTTACATATCGAGCACCACATGTCTCCCCTGATCAACTATTGTGATCTACTTCGGGACTTCAACTTTCGGGAGTTTAGCACACTCCAATGCCTTTCTCCTCCAAAGTACTTCGTACCTGGAGTTACATATAGAACGCCACAGGTCATTTACCTAAGTAGTTAGAAGCATTTCATTTCAGAGTTTTGGGTTCGTTTCATACACCAGCTTTTTTCTATTGAATTTTTGTATTTGATCAATTATGAAATAACGTAATTACATATATAATGAATGATTGGAATAGGTTCGGGCGAGCACCAACTATAGTCGACTTCCCTGGATAGATTTATATCCGGAGGACCCCTATATATCTATATAGCAACTATAGTTCCTCTCCCGATAGGGCCTCGACCGATAGGCCTATCTATACTAAATCTGAATCCACTATGGGGTGGGGGCCCTTGATTTCCCGATCAACGACTGTGATCTACTTTGGGACTTCGACGTTCGAGAGTTCTTAACTTGTGTGACCCCACTTTCCTCCGAAGTGGCTATCTTTTGAAATGGAAGATATGCTGACACATGTCCTCAGTTGTCGGATGACTCAGATGAACTCCATCTCTCCGGACTTCGGAAGTTCTTGTCCAAAACATCCCCTTTTATCCAAAAGTGACTTCCTCCAAAATGACATATCTTCTGCCATGCGTCCCTTCCAACGGATGACTGGGATGACTTCGAGACTCCGGCCTTTAGAAATACTTGTGTCTTCACACCTCGGTCCTCCCGGAGTGACTTCTCTCTGGAGTACAGGATTTAACGATACCTATCCCTTTGGCTTGGATGACTCAGATCTACTTCGAATATTCGAGAGTTTTGCGATGCAATCTCCTCTTTTCTCTTGGAGTCGGTCAACGTCAGGTTGATCGCGACCTCAATCTGACGATTCGAGGGTATCTATGCGACCCCATATATCTACGACTTGTAACTTCCATTTAAGGGTCCTTTGGGTCCTAGTGTGTGCCACTCCGAGAGGGACACCTGGAAACCTTGTCACTCAACACATGGGCTCCCACATGATATCGACGTTAATATTCACATCCCCATGATTGAACGGTCATGAGGGATCCTGAAGGATCTTTAGATCTATGGTCCACATAAAGTTTGGGACTTCAGGAGTTTTGGTATTACCAAACCTATGTCCTCTCGAAGTGGTCAATTTTAGGATGACTATAACGTAGATCTGATGGTCAGGATAGTTCCTGGGCATCTACATATCGACGACCCAGATTTACTTTGGGACTTCAGGAGATTCACCTCTTGTGCAAAGAATATGCTTAATTTA
>JASDQU010437629.1:50806-63418 GCA_032191745.1 Picea mariana | reverse complement strand
AGGAGGAAAAAGGATTTGGAGTGTTTGAAACTCTTGAACGCTAAAGTCCTGAAGTAGATTATAATTGTTGATCACAAGGGATGCGTGGCACTTGATCTGTAACTCTAGGTATGGAAGTACTTCGGGGAGAAGAGCCTTTGGAGCATTCAAAATTTTTGAATGCTGAAGTCCTAAAGTCAATCAAGGCCATCAAAATATTTGAGGACATGCAACGTCAAATTATGAACTTTGGATATTTTCCCCTGCGGAGGACTTGTGAGGTGGTTGTCTTGGCACCTGTTGTCTTGGCGTCTGGTCATAGCTTGTAGTCATATGTGAGTATAGATGGATGGAAGAACTCGGAGAACTTGGGAGAGGCTACCCACCAGCTCTGAGCTCGGTTTGGAGCATGGAAACCGTGGTTGGAAATCTCTAGAAGAGAAGAATGGGATAGAAACCCCAAATGTGAGTTTTGATTCTCCTAAAAAGAGCGAAAATTTGATGCCCCCACCATGGGTGTGTTACACATACCCTACCCTCCTCTCGATTTGAACGCATGATCTCTTAGGAGGAAACACATGTTCTTAACCATTAGGCCCATGATCCAAGTGCACACATAATGATGGTAAAAGTGCACATATTTTTTAAAGTAACAATGAGACTATGGACCATGCAAAATTCAATTTACAATATCGATGGTGATGATTTTATTGCATTGGTGTGGGTGACAATATTGATATTTAGGATGCAAGCATGGATACAACTATTTTTCCTTGAGCAACCATGATATTGGGCATAGTTGGATACATGAACTTGTGGTGAGGGTTTTGAGAGGGGTTTGGAGGGAAATCTAGTTGAGAGACTAATTCAAGTAAGGATAATATTGCTAGGAGGGGTGGAGGTCCATTCCCATCGATTTCTTTTGTTCTTTCTCCACCAATATTAGGTTTAGAACATTGGGCGAGCATGTCCATTTCCTTTAACAGATGTGGTAAACCTTGTGATGCTTGTCATGGGTGATGACGATGTAATGGTTTCCTCTTACTTTGTATTCTATCATATAGAGGAGTTGTACCTAGGTGAGCAAAGTTGGGTTGATAAGGTTAAGTATATTGTTTACGTCATCCAAGTAGGCAAAGCCACATATCTACATCCATCACTTCTCAAGGACATAATTTCTAAAATTATGTTGAGACATGAATGTAAACCTTGGTTGATTTTATATATGTATAATTGATTTGTTATATATACCTAAAAAAAATGTGAAATAAATAATAATAAATAAATAGTCTATAATCATAACTATATATATGTTATAATTATATAATATATTGTTATGATTATATTCTATATAAATCAATAAGTGAAATTTATAATTTAAATTGTGTGGGTTATATATATATATATAGAAAGAACTTATAAAATATTATGGTTCATATATCATCCTTTTTACTTGGGAAACTTTGTTGCTTTCCTTATCTAAAATACCGTCTCTTATCTTGTCAAGAATGGGTGGTTGAGAATTAACACAATTAAAAAAAATACTTTCCTTATGCCTATATTTATATTTATATAGGGAGTTTTGGGAGGATGAAGAGATAGATTAGTGTTTTTGGAATTTAATTTCATTATTTTTATTGGGAAATAAAATAAAGTAGGGGGAAAAGATGTAGGCTTCAAGTATTTTGTTGTTATCAACATATTTTATTAGTTATTTCTTTAATTAGTTGAATGTTGTGTTATGAGAAACATGTTGTATTAGTTATTTATTAATTAGTTAAATGTTGTGTTATGAGAAACATGTTGTAAATTTTTGTTGTAACATCATTGATTTAATATTCAAGAGGGAACATATTATGTTGTGTTTGAGCGTGGTAATCAATGGATAAGTACGAAATTTTAAAATGATATGTTGTTGAGAATTGAGATAATAGATGCAAATTAGAGATTATTCCAAATCATATTTATTGGGTATGTTTATTTTTATTTAAATAAAGATAGTGTTGTCACATTATATAAATTATTAAAACTAAGTGTGATCAATTCCCTAGATGAGAGGGGCATTACATTTTGGTATTAGAGCTAGTTTCATATGTAGTTTTTAAATATTTACATATAGAAATGTACACAAAAATTATTTATAAAAAATAAATAAAACAATAGCATTCACATATAATACTCATAAATTTACTTCAAATCATTAACTTGGAAAATCAACAAATGTTTAGAGTTACACGTCTAACTCTCATTTTATAAAATTCACCATTTACAATACAATATATATGATTATGTGGAATATAAATCCATAATGTGTTAACTTAGACTAAATTCTTTAACCGAAATTATATTTCAATGGGAAGAAAAATTGTTGGCCAAAAACCACCAAAAAATGGACAAAAAATAGCCCACCATTTTTTTGGGGGGTCTTCCCCCCCTATGAACCCCCCTAGTGCACCCAATGCAATGTAGATTGCATATATATAATTTTGAAAAGAATGTAACACATACCCAACATTCTCCCACTTGTTGTTTTCTTTACAAATAGGGGGCCCAAAGATTACATGATTAACAATTTAGGGAAGCAATTCCCATTGCTCCTCTACACCAAGAGAGATTCTTAGTACTTATATACTTTGTCAATGAGTCTAAAATATTCCTCAATGTGTCCACCTTCACCATAGGCACATTCTTGTCTTCGACCATGTCTCTCACAAACTGCTACTAAACATCAATGTGCTTTGTCTTGGAATGATAAGCATGGTACTTTGCCAAAACGATTACACTTTAATTATGAAAATATAACCTTACATATTTTTGCACAAAACCAATACTTTAACATAATATCTATAACCACACAACTCCCTTACTCAAATGAATGAATTCCATGTATTCAACTTCTGTAGTTGAGAGTGAAACTACAAAATGTATCTTGCTCATCCAACTGATTTTTTCTCCAAATCGGTTAAACACATAAGTAATTGTGTATATTATACAATCCATATCTACAACCTAGTCTACATCAACAAATCCATGTATTTCCAAAAATGTAACGATCCTCATCTCGTTACGACAACGAACCTCAAATAACAAGTACAATTTTTTTTTTTATAATGTGTGTGCACGTGTGTGTGAGGGTAATAAAAACGTTATACTCTACATTGCCACATGAAAATGAATCAAGATGCATGCAACTGCGATATCAACATAAGTATTTAAGACATACATCAATCATCTGTAAGCAATGAATGACAACCTATCGACAATAAATAAGACTGACTACCCGCCTATCCTACCCTGCAATGGTTAGGACCTCCAAGAAACATAATCAACGCTCAAGCCCAGGTTCCCATCAATTTAAACCATTTAAGGTCTCAGGGATGACGAATGTTCTGAGGAACATGGAGGTGTCTACATCCCGCCCGACACAAGCAGAATCAACCTACTAAGATAAAGATAAGAACATAATCATCAAGATCGCAGCCAACCCGGTTATCTACATTAAGGCAAAATGCATTAGCAAAACATTATTAACGCATTAATTACTCACTACTATTACAGTATTGCTTGGGAAGTGTACCTTCGTTATAATTTTACGACAAAGACAATTACTATAAAGCGAGTAAGGTAATTAACACAGTCTAATCCAACCTCCAATACGAGCCGAACTTCGCATGTCGAAGGTGCATAATGAAATTAATGTGAAATCTAATTTAGTCTTAGAACCAACTCAATGCACAATTTAAAACTTACAAGTTTCATCTTCGTACCATCGAAATCAACCGTCCTTAAAATATTATTGTTTGCTGAGAGTATTTTTCTCTTAGGTTGATATCTAACAATCATGTCAACGAATACACACAACTATGTCCCAAGAAGTAGGTTATGTACATCATATCCCTTTTTATCCACAATCCTCTCCCATAATAATTTATTATTATAAATAAAGGCACTTTGTTGTTAACATAATATCCTCAAGCTTAACCATCTCTAAATAATAATCATTAAAGCTTAACCCAATTCAATTTATTTTTAGTACAATGCCCACTAAGACAATACCCAATAAACAATTATTAAACAATACAAAATACATTAAACAATGCCCGCTAAAATTTAATATAAAGACAATTTCTTTCTATACAAATTGAGATAGATGATTAGGTTATTAGATGCGCAAATAAAATCACAATCGCATTACTTTTTACCAATACATTAACCTTACCATAAAACAATTCTACATTACATTTTATAATATGAAAAATTTGCAATAAAAAAAACCATCACATTACATTGCAACAACATTTCATTTACCTATTTAATAACAATATATAGGTTTGTCAAATACCATCGCTTTCTCATCTTATTTTGTTTTACTATATCCTTACAATAGCCTTACAACAACAGAACCATAATGTTTCCTTTATATGTTATTAACAACCCTAGAAATCAACGGCCAATCAAATTTGCCAAGAAAAAGGATAAAATCGGCAACATGCAACAAGAAACTAGCGACACCTATGCATGTCAGAAATCAAAGGGGAAACTTAAGAGCGCATGCAGGAAAAATCATGAAATCAAAGGAAACGGTTGAAATGGCAATTTTTAGGAACCATACTCAATTCAACAAAAGGGAAAATTTATCTTAGTCAACCCAGAAACCCAAAACGCAGCCAAAAATCTGTAAAAATAAGAAAAAAAAAGGGAAGCAGACGCAGCCAATCTTAAAAATGAAACGTAGACAAGAAAGAAGTCAAGGGTGTGGCTGGGTTGGCACGCAGAACAGATGTTGCCAGGAAATCGTGGGCACTGCTGTGATTGCCTCCAGAAAATTGCTGTAATAACCCAATGGAAAACCTGGACCAAATCATGGACCCCTTTCTCAATGCCCATCCCCTCGACATCCTTAACCACCCCACCAATGCTTTCACTGTAGGCGATGATAAAATCCTAGAGTTTTGAGATATGACAGATGCGGTTAGGCTGTGGTTGGAAACAATCTTTCTGGCAATTTTCATCCCACTCAAAACAACAAAACAACGAGCAAACGCCTTGGACCCCTCCCCTTCAACCAACACGTCAAGGAAAGCAGTGAGAAGCAACTCCACGCAAAGGGAAAACATAGATAGGTGGGGAGCAAGGTTACAGCTACTAAATGTCGGGATACACCACTGAGTTCTTGTTCCAGAAATAAATTTTGTTTATGACTTAGTGAAATATGAATCCAGCATTCGCATTGGGAGGGAGGTTAACCAGACCAAAAATTTAAATTCTTTCAGACAACAGCTCAGCATAGATCGCATAGGTGGGTGAGGTCGGGGTCTGAACGTGTTTTGCAGGAATCCCAACAAATCATTAAAGATCAACCGCTGCTGAAGCCAGAAATGCACAAAAAACGACATACCAGAAAAACGAATCGCCACTTGTAATTAAAAATACGAATTTTCCATTGATGATGAAACCTACCATTATCATTTGAAATAAAAGTCGCTGCCACACCAACGAAGAAAATCACCATTTGCAGCATAAACTACAAATTCGCCATTGAATATGAATTTCAGATTTGCTAATTGAATTATAATGTATGAATGCACCGTTGAAATATCAAATCTGAAATGGTTATTTAAATATAAATTGCTGCCATACCAATGAAGCAAATCACCATTGCATTATAAAACACCAATACACCATTGAAATATGAAATCTACAATTTTCATTTAAACTATAAATCGCTGCCATACTAGTGAAGCAAATCGCCATTGCATTATAAAACACAAATTTGCCATTGAAATATGAAATTCAGGTTCACCAATTGAAACATAATGTAAGAATTCGCCAATGAATTATAAAATCTAAAATTTTCATTTAAAATATAAATCGCTGACAGACCCAAATTATAAACTCGCCATTGCAACATCTATCAATCAAGGTACGAGTTCGCTTATCACAATGCAGTAGCTATCATGGTTCGCTAAATAATTTCTTTCATAAAGGAAATCACTGCTATAACACAATAATGATTTAAATGCAAATATACCACAACCAGGAATGTACAACCATGAAAAGTAACGCAGAAGCGTAAGGATCCAACCAAGGAATAGTAAAACCCAAACCAGAACGCAGACCACAAAAAATTTAAGCAATCAACGAATGGGCATGGGCTCAAGACAAAATTCTTCCATTTACAATCCACATACAAATCAAGCATAAGTTACTTTAAAGCATTCTATTCTACAAAATAATGAGCGTACCACTGCCTTGTTGCCTGCCTCAAATGACGTCTGCACGCTTTGTGCCGCTCCCACTTGCCGACTGTCGAGACTACACAGGTACCTCCCAGCCAACGCTAGGGGTAATCTGCTTCCCCCTTAGCCCTCCGAGCCGTAAAGGGTCCACACACTATCTAGATTGTACGTCTAGCACCCAACTCACCTCGCAAGGCCGAGCTACCACTCCTCTCCGAGCTGGAAAATCCCAAATCCTCACAAGTAAATCAGTCAAGTCACTAATCTAGCAGCGTAACGTTACGCTAACAGCCGATCACCTACTTCCTCCTCCTTCCTCTCTTTTATAGAGTTTTAGAACTTCCAAACTTTCCCTAAATCTCATTTAATTTAAGTTTTAATAAAAATATTCTAATAATTCTCCTTCGTACAAGTGTCGTCCATCCCCCACTTTCCTCCAATAATTATTTTCTTTAAATTAATAAATGTCTCATTTCCCTCACTCACCTAGAGTTACTCCTAAATTTACTCCCAGGTGTCCCTATATTCCCTCACATGTTTTAAATACTTTCCCTAAAATTAAAATGCTAAGTCAGTTCAAAATTAGAAGGCTCTTGAATGCAGATTCATTACTAAGTTGACCTCTTTCTTTTTACCATAAGTTCCCTCTTTCCCTTTTTATGTCACCTCCATTCCCTAGTTTCCTAATTTTTTATTATTCTCTTCTTTCCCCTTTTTATTAGAGCCAAAAAGGAAAGTTGCAATTTAACCCGTTTTCCCTTTTATTATTAATTCAACATCTTTTAAAACTATCAAAAGTTAAAAATAATTAATTTCTTCTTTATATAATTTTTTTTATCCACCGATTTTATTTAATTTCTTACTCTCTTCATTTTACCCCAAAATCTATAAAGACCAAATTATTACATAAGGGGTTTTTATTTTAAATCTTATTATTATAATTTTATATAGATATTTTCTCAAGGGTAGACAAAACCTTACCCCTAGCGATGTTTTTAGACTTAGGAATTAGATTCTGAACAGGGCGACATTTAATTAGGGAAGTTGTTTTAAATTTTCTTAAAGTGTTTAATGTCTTAGGGCCATCTAGATTCATTCCTTTATCATCATCAATGCAACGTTCCCTTTAGGACGCACTACATGCTCCAAGGGTGCCACTTGCCTCTTTTGTTTCTTTTATGCGATGTGCCCTTCAGGATGCACCACGTGCTCCAAGGGTGCCACTCACCCTTTTGTTTCTTTTCTGTGACATGCCCTTCAGGATGCACCACGTGCTCCAAGGGTGCCACTCGCTTCTTGACCAATTGGTAGACATCAATAACCCCTAGAGTCAACACTCCACCAGGTGAACTTGTGGGAGACTAAGGGCTTCTAAGGAATAAGGCCCCCGCCTTATTGCGTGCCCCTTAGAATAATTGTGAGCGACTGTCATAGTCTACCCTCATGGCATCGTTGGTCCTCTTGAACTGGGTAATCATTAACCTACAGTTCGATCCACGGCGGGAGTGCTAGTAGGCTGTGGCAGGGCTGTTGTCCACACCTCTCCCTCAACCTCTCTGGTAGTCGTGTGTGGCCCCTTTACTCCATATGTTAGTCTAGTTAGTGAGCTATCGTCAGCTTGCATCATCAAAAAATCATGTCAGAACATATCCACATCATATCATCTAATCAAGTGTACTACTATCACAGTAAATCAATCAAACCCCAATGGCACACTCCCTGACTCGATCCAGAGTACAAGGGTTCTGTCGATGCCTTTGCATCCTCAAGGTCCAAAACCCTGCACACTCAGTAAAACCGAGTCAATAGCACCTGTCTATGTCAGTGCAGTAAAACATTATGTCATCTACCATAATGCATCATAATCAAGGACAAATGTTTTAATATCATAATAGTCCGGATCACTTGCGAGCAAGTGTCCTCAAAGATTAAGTTTTCTCAGTGCACCAGAGCGGGATGTTACAACAAATCTGTCTATAGTATGTCTTCCTTGGTATAAAATTCCATAATCTATAGTGCCATACAAATACCTGAAAACCCTCGTTATAGCTATCCAATTCTCCTTCCCTAGTTTTGACATATACCTACTCAAAAATCCCCCTAAATGTGAAATTTCTAGTCTAGTATAGACCATTACATACTTCAAACTACTAACAACACTATCATAGGGAATACGAGAAATGCCACCTTCCACTTCTTGTGTCTTTGAAAAATTATCAACAAATAACTTTACACCTATTAGAATAGGGACCTTGACTAGTTTGCATTCATGTTTTCCCAATCTCTTTTAATTTCTGTGCCTAAAATAAAATTTGTAGCACCAAGATATTTAATGAAAAATTTAGAGGACAATTGAGTTTTGACATCCTTGTTGTTTCCAATTAGCAACATACCATCAACATACAATACCAAATAAATAAAATGATCACCAAATGATTTGAAATACATATAGTAATAATCTTTTCTTCTTGTGAAACCAAGTCTCAAAATATAAGTCTTAAAGGAATGTCAAGGGAAGACTAGGGTCAAGGTTTTGTCCTGAGGAGACTAGGAATACTAGGACTTATACCTAGAGGAGAAAAGAAAGAATTTTATTATGTAGCTTTCATAAGAGAAGAAGTACAAGTCTGGGATGCAAATGTAGGTTCCAAAAATGAATTACCATTGTGTATGCTACCTTGTTGATGATCTCTAATAGAGTGAGATATTGGATAATGCTATCTTATGGTTTCCATCGCTAGGGTTTGAAGATCCTGACTTATAAAAACCCTGATAAGCTATCGGTAGGTGCATGTACTTCATATTCTAAATATATATGAAGTCTTTGGGTTGTCCAAATGTTGTGTACTAGCATAATTGAATTTTATCTTATGTCATCTTCGGAATTGAGTAATTCTAGTACTAGTTATGGAAGTTAATTTAACATAATATCGAGCTAATATTGTTAAGTGGTTTACAATTATGTAGAAGATAAATGAGAAAAATTATTTCTATAATAAATTATTGTAATATGCTAGTTTTTAGGTCAAAATATTTTCAAGTAACCACTATTTGAGTGTGGATTGTCATTGGATTTAGATGGAGATAATTCAAGAGGTAGTCCATATTGTTGGTTGTGAGTTAGAATATGGATATCCACAACATTCATGCAAATAATTTAGAAGGAATGATCTATCGATGATGTAGAGATACATGGTTGATTAGCAAACAATGCTACTTGAGAACCATTAATTGCTTATGGATTTAGCACTTAACAATATTTTCCACCATAATATATTCCTTGATGCGTAATGCAGGTATTTATAATCACTTTAGATAAAAATCAAGGGATTAATACACACAAAATTCATATATTCATCAACATAAAATGAAGAAACAATGAAATTCATAAAAAAAATGTGCTATGAAATTTGTGTGTGTGTGTGTATTCAACATCATATAAATTGTATGTTTTTTACAAAATGACAACTCATGTCCAATATACAAAGAGACAACAAGTTCCCTAACATAGAAAAAACATCCATATGGTGGCCTAGATACAAAATGGCAGTAGTTGGTCAATAATTGATCACTTCCACCCTCACCACCCTCAGGAGCATCCTGGAAATCTATATTTCTTCTCTTTCTCGAGGAAGAACCTCAAGAGGCTCTAGGCCTGGGTGTGCTTCGACGCTCTAGGGATTGCACAACGAATAAATAGTTTTATAAGTTTTTTTTCCTCAATGAATTAATATATATATATATAGAAAATGATACTTTGTAATTTAACATAAGACAACTCACCACATATGCTACTATCAATAGTGAGGGTGTTACCCTCATCCATGACTCCAATCTATCTATGATGCCACCCTGCATATGTTACAAGAATCAAGTCAAGAAAATTAAACAAATATGCGTAAAATCAAATTCATGAAACATAAAAAAATTATCATCAATGCATTATCTCACCATGAATATCTCAGACCTCGATGAAGATTCAATGGAAAATGGAGCACTAGGTTGCACAACCTGATCCAATACAACCTCTATTGTGGCAGTCTCGGTCAATGGGGCCGATGGAAATGGTGTTGTGGGTGGGTGGCATATAGATGGTGCAATTGGGTGCCCTATGTGTGAATCCACTAGGGATGCATGTAATAATATTGATGATGAGTGTGGGCTATGATGGACCCTCACAGGATGTACAAGTGATTACAACTCCCTAGGCCCGGATAAAGGTAACTTGGAATCAACACCTAGGTGCCCAGGCAGTGCAATAGTACTACATCTAGCAAATATATACACAGCCTACATACATATTGATAAAATTGAACTATTAGTACTAAATAGTAAAATTCAAAAATATAAACACAAACTATTTGAGAATTATACAATATTTAACTCTACACATGATACATGTGACGTAGATGACTTGTCCATCCCATATGGACATTCCCCAACATCGCCTAGTTCCAAATCTTGTAGAAACGTGAGAACATTAAAAATTTGAGGATGCCATAAAATAAAGAAACGATTATGGTGAATTTATGAAATGTGATACATACATGTGTGTGAGGTGCACTCAAAGAATATGTTGCCTCTACTATTGCATCAATGGTGGAGCTAGGAACTGATGCATCCATCGACATAGAGGGTCTACTACTCGGATTTAACAACTACAAAAATAGATACATTAAAATATCAATATAAATACACAAAATACAAAATAAATATATAAAGATGAAGAACATAGAGAGAGTTAAGATACTAACCTCCTCCATGAATCTATGTTGTCCACTAGGATCTATAGGCCCACCATAACATGTTTTCCCCCTGCTCGAGCATCTATAAGGTTCACATGGATGGGTACTATGTCCATTTTCCCTCTCCTCACTGTACTCTCTTGTGCATGATGAAGCTCCAACCCCTTTATCAATGTCACTGATAGGCACCTCCTATTGAAATAGTGCAACAAAGATATTGTGTTGCACTAGGCTACGAGTCAATGATGAAATGGATAGTTGTAGTTGTTGCAAGTTCTCTGCAACATGAGGATGTTGGGTAGGGGGTCAGGCCTTCACCTTGGGGGATGAGGACCTAACACTAGGTCACACCTACCATTCTCTTGGTCTTGTCCAGACCCTCGAACCACTCCCTGGAAGTCACCAATGTCAAAGTAGTTTACATGCTTAACCAAAATAAACTCAACAGATAATTTTCTCATAAAATATAAGGGCATCTCCCTGTCATTGCAGGGAGGTTTATCAAAAACCATATACCACCTATCCAACCATTTTTGACTAATTTGGGGATGGATGCACCGGTCAATGGAGATGTGTTTCTTGGTCAATAGTAGTTCTTGTCCATTTCTAGGATCTCTAAAAATAGACAATATTTTTTTTTTAAATGCCGAGTTTGGTTTCTATCCAAATCAGTGCTATAGTACTCATACATTCTTGCCCTATAATAAGAAATAGAGGTCAATTTCCCTTAGGCACTTGCAATGGAATTCAAAATGATGTACAAAGAAGTGGCCAAGGAGATTCTCCTAGGCTCTTTAGTGTCCCTTAATTGTTCCTAAAGGGTTCTTAATATAACCAACCCCTCATCAATTTGAGTGTTTACATTGGGTGGTTGTGGTGGGTTGGAATTTTGAACTTCTTGGTTTTCTTTTGACCGGTTTACATTGTCTTGGGTTCCATTTTATGATATATGATGCAATTTAAAATCCATGGCATGTAAATTAGGTTGGTTTTTTAATTAAAATACAAAATTACAAATTTTTTTTTAATTTAGATTCTTGGGAACAAAATACTAAATCGGAAATGACTAAATTGTGTTAAAAATAAGATAAATAAAACATACCTGAAAATGGTGGCAAGATCCTCCCTTTGTTTCTCCTCACTAGCTCCTCTCTATTTGCTCAATGTGAGTAAAAACAGGAGCACAATTTATGCACAATGATAAAAAATCACGCTCATGTCTCTTTAAAGATGTTTAACAGTAGTAACATGCACACATTCCTAGGAATGTGTGCATGTTTGTGGAAACTTGAGCTCTGGAGTGGCAGTTTTCAGTAGGGTTTAGGAAGAGTTCTGGAGCTAAAAATAGGAAAGTTGAGGTCGATTGGAAATATTTGAAGACAGCTAAGCAGGTCAGCACAAATCGAAAAGGTTCGAACCAAACAGGCGATGAGGCAGCTCTTGTGAGTATTCTCTTCCAGTAGCTGCTTCGGCTCTGCTTCTTACAGCGGTAGTAAGTGACATGAGAAGTTCTTGATTTTTTTATTGAGGTTCCTGGCTGCTCCTAATGTTTGATAAACTCATATGGCAACTTGCATTCAAGGGTTGGCTGGCATGGAAAATAAAGAAAAATTAGTCCTTACCTTGCTTGCATGAACTGGGTGGACCAA
>JASDQU010437629.1:7645-20102 GCA_032191745.1 Picea mariana | reverse complement strand
GGATGTCCCAACTCCTTCGACCTCAGGAACTTCGATTTCCCGATGCCGAATATCCCGACTCTCTACAGATTTCTAACACATGTCCCAAACAGATGGACGGTCCAGATGAACTCTCGGGTTTCACGAATTATAGCGTCCCGATTCCCTCGACCTCAGGATCTACGATATGCCGATGGCCAATATCCCGACTCTCTCCAGATCTCTGACACCTGTCCTAAAGGGGGAACGGTTCAGGTTAAGCCTCAGGCTTCGCCAAACGCCAACCCAAAAGACACTTACCTGTCCGATCCGATGACCGATGGGATTTCTGATGAGATCCAACGGCTCAGATTGTCCCACCTTATGCATTCCTCCACTACTTCGTAGATGTGGAAAGATCCATGGTCCAAATGTTCTCCTGGGTCTTGGGATCTACGATCCCGATTTCCTCATTTTTCACGAAGATAGAGGAAAAAGGGCAAGAGGTGTAATGCTCTCACTACTTCCGTCAATTGGATGGTCGTGAATGACCATGGGTCTTCCGACAAGATCTCATCCGTCGAATCGTTACTTACCCCTACGCTGCTACTTTAGAATTCTAAGAGGATCATTCCTCCTCGTACCGGGTTAATAAGACTTGTGTGTTCAAGCCCTTTTCTAGGTCCTTGGTGAACCTTTCTAAGGAGGGAAGGTCTCTGCGACGAGATCTACTCCAGGCATCCCTGGAGACGGTTAAGGGAAAACAACTTCCCGAGAACGGGCTGGAAGCCTAACTTAGTTCAACCTAGGAATAAATAGAATTCCTTTATCCACATAAGCCATGCATAGTTTTCTCTGTTATGAGAATATATCTATTCATTCTTATCAAACACTGCACAAACATTCCTACACAGAAATCATTCACAATTTCACATTTCTATGAGCATATACATATATATGTCATCATATGAATTTCAAGATGAAATATGAAAAAAACACTTATTAGAAATAAATTCAGAAGTGGGTGCAACTACTGATAGGGGTGCTCGTTTCCACCCAACCATAGGCGTAGTGACTCCCAGCGGATTTACCACTAGCCACCCCCGAGCTGAGACCACGATGCTTCGAGACTGCGTCTCTCTGTCTACTAGTGACCAGGAGTGAAGGTTGCAATCCTTCCTCTCTGCTATCACTCACTCTGCGTAATGCCAGAGTTCCCCTCGCGTCTGCCCCTACAATCGCTTCTGCCATACGCCTTATCCTCTTGCGAGGTTGCGTGTGGCATGATTACCCTCGCGCCGATTAGGCCTGATGGCTCTATAGATGGGCGGTTCACCATCCCATCCCTCATCAAGCCACCCACCTACCAGCCTGTGAGACATTAAATTTGGGGTCCAGCGAGCCGCTTTTGGTTCTCCAGGCCAGTGGAGTCCAAATACGGTATTAATTCAGGGTGGAAGTTAACGCCACCTTTTCATGTGCCTTCCACTGCCATCGTGGTCTCTTTTATGCACATCCCCTCTCAGCAGTCTTTCAATAAATTCAAAATATCATTCACATTCTTGGACCTTTTCCTTAAGGTCCCTTTACATCACATATTCATATTTAAGAGTTTTCCATAGTTCTTGGTCAGTCCAGTTATATTTACAAGATGGGGGAAACAGGGTATTACACTTGCTGATCAAAAGGTCAAAGGTAAAGAACAAAGAAAAGGAGCAGCTAAAATCTTCAGAATCTAAAATGGACATTTTGGCCAACACCATGGAAGAGATGATGCAGAAGATTAGCATAAGAGAAAAGCTTGATGTTCAAAGACATCATGTTCCATTGATCTCAGAGAAAGAAAAGGTCACAGTTCCCAAACATTTTGCATCTCACCCTTGGTACCATGGTTTGGATAATGATTCTTTCATGTATTCAATTCATAACATAGTCAAAGATGAAGTTCCAACTCAACTTGTTGAAGATCCATCAGCTGATATGATGTGCATGTTTGATGAATTTTCTTACTGGGATAATCTACCCAAGTGTGATTAGTATGATGATGATCATGAGGCTGAAATAGATGTTGATTGTTCAAAGCAAACAATAGCATGTCATTGGTAGGAAGAAGATCAGTTACAACTCAGATATGAAAATCAACCTCTTCCCAACAATCATGACAGTGATGAGGAAAATGTAGAAAATCTCAGAGTAAGTGGAAACACTTTACCCTTATGTTTATCATCTTTTCAATTTCTGAAAAGAAACTCTAGGCTAGTTGTAAATAGTGAAGAAAAAAAAATCTCTGATCAATCAGTTGAAGATGCCATTGTTGATATGGAGGTTTTTCTAAACCCAGAATTGTAGCCCTTGACCTACTTTGATTTTCAAATTCTAGATGAAAGATTAAAACCTGAGACAAATTATGAGTTAATCCAAAATAAATCTGTACCATTATGATTTAATTCATTTAAAATTTTGAAGGAGACTCTTGAACAAGTGTTGAAGGATAAATACATAAAAAGTCAGAAAATTTCATTTGAATCAATGCAATAGTCTTGTCAGTCTTTTCAGGATCCAATAGCTGATCAGTTGGATGACCTGTGTAGTCAAAATCATTCTTCATTCACCAGTCATGAGATAAAAAGCTGTTATGATATTAACATGATCAGGCAGTCAACTACAGGGACGTGTTCAGTAGAAGTATCATTTCAGAACCCATCAGAAAAGTTGTAGTCATGTCTGGAAGTGCATGAGAATGAAAATAACATAAATACAACATCAAATCATGAAGTTGAGTTGGTTAAATTTGAATATCTAGTAATAGGTCAAGTTTATCTTGATCCAGTGGCTATTTATATTGAGAAATTGTTCATCACAAAGCCACAATGCATTCCCAGTATTTATGTTATGTGTCATGTTTATCAGGACCCTTGTGATGAAGATGGAAAGCATTTCATGATGCCTATGAAAGTCCTATTTCTAATATTGTTGGAAAACATTGAAAGAGCAGAGTTGTTAGAGTATTTGCTTGACTGGCTACATTGGCATTATTGTATTATTTAGAATGAAAAAATTATCAGTAGCATAGGGTGGGTAGGATAATGTGAATAAGCTCAGCATTCCGGGCATCTCTTTTTTAGCAGTGTTCATTTTGATTTGGTTTCAGTTGCAAGATCAAAACAGGTACAGGTTGCAGAATAAGATTTTGGGATCAACCCAAAGAATAAAGCATCGATCTGCATGTTCACAGTTCAATGGTTCTTGACACCTCCTGAAAGAGTTTCCATCCCTAGGTGGAGCCTATGTTGGGGCCCTATAATTATAGGTAACTCGATTCTTCAACTGTTGATTTGGAATTTCCTCTGTGATGAAGACTTCTGGCTCAGTTGACCCCTTTTTTCCCCTCCATCCATTTTGCTCGATCCCCCATCAGCCTGCTGCATCCTTCATCCTCTGCTGCACCCTCAGTCCCTTGTATTTTCAACCCATTGAGTACGCCTCACCCACCACTCATCCGAATAAACAATCTTAGATTAAAAGAAAAATCAATTGGTTTAGTATAGTTAGACTAGATTAGTCTTATGAATAATTAATTATTAATTAATTAATGATTAATTATTAAATTAGTTTGTTAATAGTTAGGTTAGTTTATTAATATAAACATTCAATAAAAATCAAACATTAATAAACAAAATACAAAACATTTAAATAAACCAAACTTAAATTAATTAATTAAAAAACACAAATAAAAACTAAACTAAAACACACATAATAAATAAAACAAAAGATAAATACAAAAATTAAAAAGAAAAATATAATAAACACATTAAAACATAAAACAAAAAACATATAAAAATAAAACAATAATAAAAAACATTAATTAAAAATAAAAAATAAAACAAGTAATAAATAAAACAAAAAAGTTGAAACGTAATAAAACATTAAAACGAAATAAAAACAAAAAGAAACAAATAATAAAAAATTAAATAAAAACAAAAAGAAACAAATAATAAAAAATTAAATAAAAACAAAACAAAAATAAAATTTCAAATCATTTTCTCCCCACCCGCAAGTTAACATTCACACATCCCAAAACATTAATCCACAGACCTAAAAAATTTTGGACCCACCCGTTCTTTTCGAACTTTAATGGGTGGGGGGGTCCGGAATAGTGGTATTGGGAGGGACACTTTTCACCTCTAGGTAATTTCGGACCTCCCCCTCCCAATACCACTTACCACCTCAGGGGGGTCCGAAATACCACTTACCTCTCTAAAAGCGCCCTCCCCCAATTTCACAAAACCATTGTTTTTCCAATTTTGACACCTCGTCTTGCGAAGCAGATTCTGGGCAAAAGAAGATGAAATTTACAAAACCAAAAGAGTTTTTTGTTCATAATGGGCTGAAGAACAAAAAACTCTTCCATTTTTTTCAAAGGTGCCACTAGTTGGGAGAATCGAGACTGTCTTTCAGCCTCATTTTTCGGATTTTTGGTTTTTCCTGTTACAGTCCTGATTTTGTGGGAGCTATTTTGGCGAGGTGGAATCAAAATTTGAGAAACTGAAGGAGGGTTTTTCTTAAGACAAGATAATATACAATAACCTCCTTCGGTTTTTTCACAGGTGTCACTGATTGGGAAATATAAATGATTGAGCGTACCCCTATTTTCAACAAATTCGGCCAAATTTGCAGTTCCATATTTTTGGGGATTTTGTTATTTTTGGCCAGGATTGCTGAGATGTCAAAGACGGAATTCGAAAGTGACATTGTTGATAGGGTGTTGGCCCCTTAAGATAGGATCCAATCCCGTTTTTATGGAAACTGTTTGATCTTCTACTATTTTTAGTATTTCAGTTCCTGTTTAATAGGATCTTTGTTTTTGATGTAAAGGCTATAAATCCTATTCTTTCAAGGGAGAGGACCATGATTTAGTTTTTAAAAAACAACTCACTGAGCTTTCTGTATTTTCATCAATTCAATAATACAGTCACAACAGTTACAGGATTCATGTGTCATTTTTGGTGGTGATGTTTTCCTCATTCACTGTAATTTGTTTCCATTGTATTTCTTAAGTTATTCATACTCTAAATTATGTAAAGAAGTTTGAAGAACATAATTTGTTGAGACATACACTCTGTTTCTATCTTTGACATAATTGTCAATCTTTTCTCCTCAAAGGTTAATTTCAGGATTCTTGAATGCCCTGTCATTGCTTGGTTCTCTCATCTTGCTCCTCTAAATCCAAAATCAAATTCAAAGAATCCACCAAGAGTGCCTACCTTGCCCTGTAAGGCTGTATGTAGAACTTGTTTTTGATTGAGCTTCACATTATGACTCTATTGCCCATGGTTCCTTTTCTCTGCCCCTACCAATTCAAAATCCAAACTCTGAACCCATTAACTAGCCTAATATCTATTCAAACAAAACTATATCACACAGAGAGATCCCTCTGTAACTATTGTAGGGCTAGATCCAAGACTCAAAGTGGTTTTGATGTTGCCTCTTTGACTACCCCCACATCCTTGGGAAAATTACAGAGTGCTAACAAACCGTTGATATGTGAGCAGAGATTAATGGTTGGGAATCATTGCGGAGCGCGAAGCTGAAATTAATGGATGTGCTAGTGCATGGCCCACAATCAACCAACTTCGTTGATCTCGTCGGGGTGGAATATCAACGACCACAATTAGACATATTCAAGCAAAAATTTTCCAGATTAGACCCCTCAATCATTGTGAACCATCGATCTGTGAACAAAGATCGATGGTTGGGAATCATTGCGGAGCACGAAGGTGAAATTAACGGACGTAGTAGTGCATGAACCACAATAAACTAATGTCATTGATCTTGTCAGGGTGGAAGATGAACAACCACAATTAAAAGAGTTAGAAAGGAACTTTTTAGATTGCGGATATTGAACTCTCAGATAAAGAGAGAGCATATTGGGATTCTGCAATTGCTGTGAACCATCGATCTGTGAATGATCAGTGGGGAAAAATGCAAGGAACCCACGCGTTAATGTCACGTAAAATGCATACTATGATTGGGTTCTATGGTTGAATTTATCACATCGAAGATCTGTATCGACCTAAATTCTCGGTCAAACACTTATGTGTTGGCATTATTATTATCTGGAAATTGTGTGGTTAAAATCGATCGAGGGATAATATCGACGGCATGCGATCATTGCATAAATTGCATATGCACATGGGTTAATGTTGAGACCTATACCCATAATTTAAATTCAATATAATGTTGTTTTGAGTTTGGGATCCGATCATAGATCAGACGACCTGTATTCATTGCAAAGATCAGAAGGAGAATTAAATTGCGAGCTAGTTGAGGTTCTGCAATCCCTTTCAACCGTTGGATTTGGGGGAAAATGGATCTACACCATCAAATTGAAGACAAGGGGTTTAGCCAGGATAATAACACCCAAACATGAGAGTTTAAAGGGTAGTGCCTGAAAAAAATAGAGCTGAGGTCACAACTCTCGGTCGCATGGAGAGAAAACGGATTTCCTCCGAGCCAGTCAAGGAAGATAGAATTTAACACTCTGTGTTAGAATGTGGTCATGAGGACTAGTTCTATGGGAATAAAGGTGATCATAGCTAGAATATTTCATGGAATTTATTCAAAGAAGTGCATGTTTTCTTGAAAGGAATACAATGAACCTTCCATGGAGGACCTTCCGAAAATTTTACTTCCAAGATATGGATATCAAAGGAAATAAAATTTGGGTGACCATGAATGTGGGCACCTTGGTTACTAATGAAGGAAGAATGCTTGGGTGCATTGAAGAGAAACATTTGGTTTCATGTGTGTTGATTTGGAATCGTGATTAGCCTGTAGCAGAAAGCATAGTCCTGCTGTAAGAGTGAATGAGGAGGAATAAGCCATATGGTGAAGAGGTTGGTTAAACTCCAACATACCATGGTAGGGTGCTTGTCACCAAGTGTGGCATCTTGAAGATCAATGTGAGGGTGCATTGGGTATGAATGTGGCCATGAACATTGGCACATTGATTAAAGTCATTTAATATTTGAATTGCACTTGGAAAATTTAGTATGTTGACAGGATGCTTACATAATAATAATATTTCCTTTTTTCTTTATATACCCTGAATAGGTGAAAATGAATTGGATTGTTAGTATGCATCGTATGAAAATATAGTTTTCATGAAAACTAACAATTTATTTGGCTGAGGAAAGTTGACTTGCAGGAAGAAAGATTCTTGGATATGGAAATGTTGTAAGCCCATAAGGAAGATCAATTGCCTGCTGAGTTAAAATGCTATGGGGAGGAAAGTCCCATGCTTTTGAATCTGGTTCCATGCAGAACAAATCTTAAATTAAATGAAGAAATTGGATAATCTGTGGGTGACAGATTGCAATAAAATTCTGAAATTTAGAATTGTGTTGATGTCTCATGAATTTTGTATGCCTATGATACGGATGAGAAGAAAAGATCTATCCAGAAAAGACAAGTGAAGGCTATCCAATTGAAAATCATGCAGGAGGCCACTGCTGAGCCATGAGAACCTTGTGGTAAGCAATGATCACCTGGAGTATGTTGTGTTGAGGTAACACAAGCCTGAGGGATGCCTCGGCAGAGAAAGTCTGAGGGACGCTTCAACTGCAAGGCTTGATAAAGTATCTGGGATTCTTCGCGTGCGAGAAAACCTTGGCAAGGCAAGATGGATCACCCGAGGAACTGTATAATAGAGAAGGGGATGCCTGAGCCTGGGCTTGGAGGGTGAGTAACCCTAAGGAAGAGGAGACTCTGATAGTTGTTGTAAACTATTGATTGGGATCATGCACACAATGGGTATGTCAAGGAAAAATAGTGAGCCTGGATAACAAGACAACCATGTGGATACAAATCTACAAACTACACAGATAAGTGTTGTGCTATATTATGAAATTTTCCTAGAAATTTTATGCAACAGTAAAATGTTTTTGCATGAGACTATGATTAATGTTCTTGTTGTCCAAGAATTATTGAAGGAAGGTGACGAATATTTAGAGTCTAGAAAATGACTTGACTGATAAATAAGTTCAATACTTCTAAAGTGGTTGAATGAGAAATACATGACATGTGTTACTGAGAAAGAACACTGAGGACGATGTTCCTTTTTAAGGGGGAGGGGATTGTAACACCCCTACTTCCCCCAACTTGTAATTAATCATTAATTAGGATTACCATGCTGTGGCATGGGAATAGTGTAAGTGTATTATTGTTTAAATTGCCAATAACTGAATGTGGGTGTGAAGCCTTGAAAGTACTAGCCATAATATCACTAGAGGAAATAATGTGAAAACTATAAGAGATTAGTTAATAAGAAAAGGAATGGTGGTTGAGCCATAAACTAAACCATGAATGGAAGCATGGTCTAGTTGTAGAAGGCCAACCCGAAGTACCACAGGGTCCTATAGACCCAGAAGGAACAATATAGGAGGGATGCGTGTGCAAGGCACGCTAGAGAATAAAAAGAAGAGTGGAGAATGCGAGGAACATTATTCGACCAACAGAGAACGAGCCGAAGGCCACGAACTTATTTATGTGGAAGCATTTGATAAAACTCATCGAGTTCATGATAGAGAGGGATATCTCTGAGGGTATGTGGTGAACGAGACCTGAGTAGAAGGTTGCAAGCTTGATGTTGAGGAAGCATCTAATAAACCTCACAAAAGATGCGAATGAGAAAGGATCAATGAGAATTGGCATACATTCCATCGTGATATCATGGCTTGGCACGTGGGGCGGCCAAAGCACTAAGAATGAATGCCTTTGAGCCTATGGTTGGATGGAAGGAAGAACACCCATATTCAGTTAGTTGGCTACCACCTGTAATAGATAAGTAATCTCACATCCTGTGTATTTACGTGGTAACTGTGAATTAAAGTTTGATATCCTATGAATGTTGGAGGGAGGGACATGTTTTCTTAATGGTTAAACTGTATCCTTTCAATTAGGCCTAATTGTGTATTTAAATAAATAAGAAATTCTCTGACCTGTACACGTAAATGCATGAGCCCTGTGGTGGTTCAAGTTAAAATAAATAAAATGTGAATCATTGACTTTGGGCATAGCCTCACGTGTGCATGCCGACACTCCTAGTATTTTTAAAGGAAGGAGTCGGTCAAGATTAGGAGAGGTAGTGCAAGTGTGCACAGAGCCTCTATGAGGCGAGTATAGATTGAGAACCCCCCCCCCCCATCCCTCCTTAATTTCTAGAGTTGATAGATGAATGCAAGAGTTGCGTGAAGGATTTATCTAAGTGTTAAGTTTAGGAGAATTAGCACAAAATACTTAATTATTTAAGGAGATGATGAAACTCAAGTAGAATAGTGAGTTTCAAGCCCCTAAAGGAGAGATCCTTTTGTTTGAAAGACGAATGGATGAGATTAGTTTGAAAGGAGCCGAAGTTCTTCACGATCGTCAAATATGGAGAAGGAACACGAATGTTAACCCTTCAATCCCTTTGGACTTCACGAGTCTGACGAATTGAGCATATTTGTTGCACAGGAGGTGAATCCCCTGAAGTCTCGAAGTAAATCTGGGTCGTAGATCTATATATGATTGGGAACTATCTCGATCGTCGGATCTATAATATAGTCAACCCAATGTTGACCACTTCGAGAGGCCAGAGGTTTGGTAACACAAAAACCCCCAATGTTCCAGAGTCTCGAAGTCCCAAAGTTGATGTGGACCGTGGATCTAAGGATCCTTGAGGATCCCTCATGACCATTCAATCGTGGGGACGAAAGTATTGATGTCAAGATCATGTGGGAGCCCATGAGTCGAGTGACGAGGTTTCCAGTTGTCCCTCTCAGAGTGGCATGCACTGGGACCCAAGAGACCCTTAAACAAAAGTTACAAGCCTTAGATCTGTGGGTCACGTATATACCCTCGAATCGTGAGATTGAGGTCATGGTCATCCTGGCGTTGACCGAATCTAGGAGAAAAGAGGATCTTGCATCGCAAAAATCCTGAGCAAATGAAGTGCCAAAGTATATCTGAGTCATCTAAGCCAGAAGGACAGGTGTCTTCAGATCCTCTACTTCGAAGAGAAGTCACTCCAGGAGGAACAAAGTGTGAAGACACAAGGATTTCCAAAGGCCAAAGTTCCAAAGTCATCCTAGTCGTCCGTTGGAAGGGACGTGTGGCAGAAGATATGCCATTTCGGAGGAAGTCACTTTGGGAGAAAAGGGGATGTGTTGGAAAAGAAATTCCAAAGGCTAGAGAGTCAGAGTTCATATGAGTCATCCAACAGCTGAGGATAGGTGTCATCATATCTTACATTTTGGAAGATAGCCACTTCGATGGAAAGTGGGATCACGCGAATTAAGAACTCCTGAATGTCGAAGTCCCAAAGTAGATCACAATTGTTGATTGGGAAAGACACATGGCGTTCCATCTCTAACTCCAGGTACATAGTACTTCAGAGTAGGAAGGCGTTTGAGTGTTGAAAACTCTTGAATGTCGAAGTCCCGAAGTAGATCACAGTTTTTGATTGGGGAATATGCATGGTGCTTGATCTGTAACTCTGGGTACGGATTAATTCGGAAGAGAAATGCGTTGGAGTGTTTGAAAGTCTCGAACGTCGAATACCCAAAGTAGATCATAGTCGTTGATTGGGGAAGATGCGTGGCACTTGATCTGTAACTCCAGGTACGAAGTACTTTATATGCGATTATAAAGTGTTGTTTATATTCATTTTGGTAGATCCATCCTGTTAGAAACCTCATGGACAACTAGGACTTGGCCAGGTGATTCCAATGATTGTGTAAATACAAAGGGTAATACATCACCATCTTCAACTAGTATCTTATCCAAAGGTTAATAGAAGCTCATCTTCAACTAAATGTTTGTGTAAATGCAAAGGGTAATAGATCATTAACAAGGTTCAATGATCTATTAACTCAAATTCTCGTGTAAATGAGGATTTAACATGAAATATTGATGTCGTTTATCAGTTGATCTCATTGAATGACCAACCAACATGTTGCTCTCCCAACCATTGAGTGGTTGCCTATGGTAAGAGATCATGTAAACTCTTTCATGTAAGTGAAGGTTTTTTGCATTATGTAAAACTCTTTTATGTCTATAATAGACTTTAATATCCAAAATGAGGTATTTGTTATAATTATTCCTTTAGTCAAAGGGTAACTACAATTTTAAAACAACACCAAAGTGGGAGACTGGTACCTTTTTGAGCAGTTTACTATGATAAGAGTCTATGGTTTGGAAGAGAATCCATATCAAAAGTGAGTGATGAATTTGGTTGTTCTAGAGACTGAATGTAGGGATTGTCATTCAACTCAGAGGTTTATCATTCACAATGAAAATTTTATCAATAAAAATGCAGAGATGTACCCAATTTCAAGCAATTAAAAACGCAGAGAGTAGTCAAAGTTTTAATAAATCAAGCCACAGAGGTACTCATTCATAAGAAGGTGCAAAGACTAAACATTCAACCATGAATCAATCAAATTAGAGATAAGTAAGGTATAGACAATAGGGAAAATTCTTATCCTTCACTCATCATCCATGCATAGAAAAACAAGGCATTTGAATCTATAGTTCTTTAAACACCGAAGTGATGACCATCGATTTGGATCCTTTCCAACTGCTCAGGCACAGACTGATGACTAAAGGGATAAGGGACAAAAGATAAAAACACAATCTTTTCATAATAATCAATAAAACCCACACAGAGAAGTCATTGAAATCATAAGTTGGGTTCGCCAAGGGATTGGCATTCAACTCATAGGTTTATCATTCACAATGCATATTTTATCAATAAAAATGCAGAGATGTACCCAATTTAGAGCAATTAAAAAAGTGGAGAGAAATTGAAGTTTTAATCAATCAAGGTGCAGAGGTACTCGTCCATAAGAAGGCGCAAAGACTAAACATTCAACAATGAATCAATCAACTCAGAGATAAGTAAGAGATAGACAGTAGGGAAAATTCTTATCCTTCACTCATCATCCATGCATAGAAAAGCATGGCATTTGAATCTATAGGTCTTTAAACACCAAAGTGACGATCGTCGATTCAGCTCCTAGACGACTGCTCAGGCACAGAATGATGACTAAAGGGATAAGGGACGGAAGATAAAAACACAATCTTTTCATAATAATCAATAAAACCCACACAAAGAAGTCGTTGAAATCAGAAGTTGGGTTCGCCAGGGGAAATCAATTCAGAAAACCAACAAGAAAAGGGATTACAAATACAAGTTAATAACTTAATAATGGTAGGAATGTGAAACGTATCTTTAAGCGCAATTTATTAAATTCCCTATAGTCTAGGACCATCCTTTGAGACTTATCCTTCTTTTTTACTAGTATCACTAGAGAATAGAATACATTCTTGTTGAGACTCATGATTTCAACTTCTAATATGTCTTTACCCATTTACTTTGTCTCACTCTTTTGAGAATATATAAAACAATAAAGTCTAACATTGAGTGTATTACTACCCAAAATTAACTCAATAACATGTT
>JASDQU010437628.1:30554-42335 GCA_032191745.1 Picea mariana | reverse complement strand
GGCGTTTCTCTCATCGCGATTCCTAAATGCATGGATTAGCTCCTTCCCATTCGTGAACGCCGAAAGCGCCATGGTCACATCCCGTGGTCACTTGGACAAAGAAAGGAGCTATGTACAGAGGGCCAAAGGTGTCGAGTTCAGTTACAGAGGGGATCCTCGCGATGTCTAGGCGCCATTGGGTCTGACCTCAATATTGTTTCTTGCTTGAAGTAATTGATGGCAAGAGCGGGTGGTTGAAACCTATTTTCATTCATTAAGTATAGAGAATGGAGGTTTTGGCAAGTGGTCTTCTCAACGAGGTCCTGTGTATCTAATTTTTCAAAGAAGCCATGCCGAAGTCCTCAACTCGACAGAGAAGTCTGCGCACACTAGCCTAGCACTTAATGGCTCAGCTACCCTCCTTACAGGGGCCATGCGTAGTTAAGGTGGTGCTTAAAGAAAGATATCAGTACGAGTTTGACTGAAGGGACACCAAGCTTTGGGTGACTGTACACGCCTCTGTGAGGTGAATTTTCCTGGGTATATAGACTGAGTCTTTGTATTTTGAGAGGGGGGAATGGTCGAGCAAGGCTCCCGATTGTAAATTTTTGATGAAGCGTTGGTCGCTCTGGTTTATGTAAAAGGCATTTGATATTTCTTACTTTATGGATGTCAGTTTCCTTCGCATTTCTTTGTTCGCTATGTTAGAACAGCTTGGAATTGGAGGATCCAGTCAAGTTGTAGTTGTTATAGGATGGCGTAGGTTGGGTCACTGTAATAGTTGCATTGTTTCTAATCAGTTCCTGTGATTTTCTTAGCGCTGAATGAATTGGAATTGGAGGATCCAGTCGAGTCACCCCTCAGGTCCTTGAGGCTCTGGACCAAGAAGATCTTGGCTTCCGAGCGTTTCATCCTCAAGCTTCCGAAGGCTTGTCACTCGAGGTAGTCTTGCTCTCCTTTCTCACAAGTCTTCCCTCTACCACCCTTTAATCCATTCACTGACAGAAGTTGGATCAAGACCTCCCTTGCTGCATACATACCAGGCCCAGTTTCCTGAGTTAAGGTTTTATCTTCTCAAGTCTTTATCCATTTGATCACCCCATTAAACAAATCGTGACATAAAACTGATGGGCGTCGGGCTCTGCTCCTGAAAGCAATCCAGGAGTGACCTCCGTCGCCAACACTTCTCATGAGAAGTATGCTTATGTTGGCTTTCTATTTCAGTTTCTTCTCCTCTATTGGAAGCAACATGTGTGTCCTACCATTCTTCTCCAAGGTGTATGTATTCTTCCTCCCATCATGAATGGCATTCCTGCCAAACTTCCATGGTCTTCCCAACAAAATATGGCATACATCCATGGGAATTACATCACATAGAATTTCATCTCTATATCCTCCTATATTAAATTAAACCAAGTATTGTTTAGTAACCATTACCTGGTGTCCTTTCTGCAACCATGAGACTTTGTATGGATTCAAATGTGCAGCTGTCTCCAGATCTAATTTCTCCACCATCTCTATGGATACTAAGTTATCAATGCTCCCACTGTCAATTATCACCTTGCATACTATGTCTTTAGTCTTGCATGTTTTCCTAAAGAGACTGTTCCTCTGCACTGTCTTTTCAACTTCTGCCTCTGGTTTTAAGAGAACCTTTCTCAACATCAGGGATCTTCCATCCTCTACTCCTTCTGCTTCAACATCCCTTCTCTATGCTTTTGAAATGTGAGCTTCACCTCCTCCTTCTTTCTTCTTCTAGGGACATTCCCAAGACATGTGTCCTATATTTCCACAGGTATATCATCTTACCTCTCCTCCTCTTCCCTTGGAAGAACTTCTTCCACCACCTTGTCTTCCTCAGGAACTTCCTCCTCTTTCTGAGTGATTATGTGGTTTTTTAGTATTTTCCTTAGACTTATGTGCCTAGTCATGGGTAACTCCCTCGACTTTGTTTGGGGCTGGTCTTTTACCTTTTCCTCGCTGTCTTTATTTTCTGGCCAACTTCTCCTCTTCAGTGAAAATTGATAAGAATCCTCCATTGTATTTACTGACATCATGCTAAGCTCATCCTAGATTTTATACCTCGGGCCATTTATATATCTGGAAACTTTTTCTTCATCTTTCTCTCTTTGTCTAGTTCTGATGTTTAGCCTGTAGAAATCCTCTGTGTAGTATTTAACTGTCATACCCTTCTGTCTCAGGTTCTATAGCTTCCTGAACAGAATGATCAGATAATATTTGGGCATGAACTTAGCCTTCAGCTTGGCCACCATTCTATCTGAATTCTTTATCTTCGGTTTTCTTTTGCTTCTCCTCTCATCCTGCAGTTCATCCCACCATAGTGTTGCATGTTCCTTGAGCCTGGTGACAACATGTTTCACCCTTTTCTCTTCATTGACATCTTCATAATCTAAATTTTTTTCCATGTATATTATCCAATCCAACATCTCTTCAACATCTAAATTTCCTTCATACATTGGGACCTCTATCTTGACTCTACCTCCCAATTTGACAATGGCTCTCAGCAAGCGTTCTTCGACAACATTTTCACCTGCAACTTCTTCGACTTCTACTTCTTCACTCTCTGCACCGTTTATGTCTCCATCATCCGGTACCCTCCTCTACACTACCTCCATCACCTCTAATATTGCATGAAGTTATCACATCTCCCTTTCTATAGCTCGATTGGCTAAGGGTGGCTCCCCTCATCTCCTTGGCGACATTGTGTTGATTGTTTCTCACACATAGAGTACAAATTTGAGTTATTTTGTCTCTTCTCCTTGTCCCACTGTCTGTAAGAAAAACTTCAGCTCTGATACCACTTGATGCAAACCCCCCCCTCTCCCTTTAGGAATATTGACCTTCCAATCAAGAATCGATCAAGATACTGAGTCAAATTGACTCTTTGGGTCTCTACTAGACCCAAAAATCAATTACATGGGTCCTTTCACCAAAAKCACAGATCGTATGAGATCCGCGGGCCCTCACATGAGCGATGTTCAATTTCCACGCCCGACAGGAACTAGCTCTTCTTTGGCTAAACCCCTATTCTACGTGACCACTGGCTATGACCACACACCTAAATAAAATGTGCTTCGCGAGATGGCGAGTTGGGTCTTTGCATCTGAGATGACCCCCAATTCTTCGATCTCTGAACTCCTGAAGTGGGGCCTAGTGTGTGCTAGCTCCTCCCTTAACCTTAAACGATGTGATTCGTGTCTATGATCTGGGGCCAACCTCTCGAGCATTTCATGGTTTCGCGTCCCTGAAATGTTTGTTTTCTCATCCTCCCGATTTATGAAATCTGAAATCTGGGCTCCACTCTCATCAAATCAACTGTCCACAATCCATGTGATCTGACGGTCCTGCTTCCTCCTTAACATTTTGGGATTTTGCATTTCGGGTAGTTAGAAGACTGTGCGCCTCCCTTATCCTGATTTTCGATTATGCACTTGCCTTGGATCGATGGTCTATATCCCTCCATGATCCAACGGTTGGGGTTAAATAGCGAACTTGGGTTTTCCGAGTTTGTTTACCCTATGCACTTCAAAGGGTTAAATTTCGTGCACTTACCTATGGATCCAACGATTGTTGGTCCACACACTCAGATCTAACTTTCCAGATATGATCTCCCTTTATGCATTCTCCTGAGTGTCTGGGTGTGGGATTTGATGGCCATATATTTTCCTCTACAGTTGATCTGACGACAGATAACACTCCCCCTCCTGAGCTTTTGACTCTTCTGAATTAGAAAGTTTTCTAAGTCTTCAAAAGTCTCTACCTTTGAACCTCTTGCGAGTCCACCTCTCAGACCTTGACTACACTTCTGAAAAGTGATAGCCCTCTAGAGCTTGGGCTTCATGAAGATTTCGACTTCACGTGCACTCCTTGCATTTTAGGGATTTTATATAACTCAGATCCGAAGGATTTTTTGAAAAGAAACTCTTCTCACCCTCTCGGCTTCCCTCTGTTCTGATTCTTCGACTTCTTGCAGAGTCCCTTCAACACTTAGTCGAATATCGGATATATGAACCCCTTGCAGCATATTCATGGATGATTTTAGGGGCTAAATTTCACTCATGGGCTAATTTTCCATGGTTTTTCCAAAATTGAGATTCGCTATTTTAAAAATGATTCTCCCAAATTCTATAGGATAAAATTATTTTACCTAAAAAATTGCCAAAATTTTATAAAAACTATATAAAATCCTTATAAATTTGAATATTTTTACAAAAATATCGCCAAACATTTATAGTTGGCATATGAAGGATTAGTAAGATTCACCAAGGTTTCTACATTTTAAAACAAATTTCCATCCTTAAAATCATCCCTGAGCATATTCTTATGCAAGACTTGGTTCTTGCAGGTGACTGTGCATGCCTTGCAACAGTCGCTTTGCACTCCTTTCAAAGGGAAAGTTTCGTGCAATCTCTTTTGAGTTTCAGAATTGAAACAAATTCCTTCAATGCACTCCTTTCGTTATGCAATTCACAGTTGCAGCTACAATTTTGGCAGTTTCACTATTTATCGGTTACTAGTTATCTTGGAGAGTGCACCACATTGGAGAAGATATTGCTTTATTATTATTGGTTATATTATTAAGGAGATAGGTCTTGTTGATGTCAGCCTTGTGGAGGATCTTCTCTATATGGTATTTTGGTTGTTGATCATGATGTATTGGTAATTTCTTGGATTAAATTCTTCTAGAGAAAGGTTTCTAGGATTTCCCCCAAGTTTGGGTTTCCCCAGATAAACTCTTATGTTCTTGTGTTGCATTCTTGCATTGTATTCATGTTTATACTATGCATGGTTAATATCTCTAGATCTTGTTATTTCCATTGCATTGTTATAGTTGAGATTTTCATTGTATAGTTATTCTATGATAACTGATGTATGAAATTGAATCTTGTTATTAATCATAAGTAAATAACTATGAATAGATAAGATTCGTATAAACATAAAAATGGTATGAGAGCTAGTTGAAATATTGCCACTGCATAGTTACAATTGCAGTTTCTAGTTACAATTGAAGTTGTTAGTCGCCAACTGCAATTTCGAGTTGCAAGATACAATTGCAGTTGTAGTTGCCTATTTCTTGTTGATAGTTGCAGTTTCCAGTGGCCAGTTACAAATGAAGTTGTAGTTGTAGTTGTAGTGGAAGTTTCTAGTTACAGTTGCAGTTTCCAATTACAATTGCAGTTTCCAGTCACTAGTTGTAGTTATTAGTTGTTAGTTTCAAGTTGTGCAAACCTTGAGATCAGAAGATAAGTTGGATGGTGCTAATAATTTCATAGGTATGCACTTATATATGTTTACAAGTTATATCATTTAGCAGAATATGAGGTTGTTTCCAGGAGATGTACAAGGGACCTTGTCCAAACAATGACCCAAAGGGATCATTGTATCTAGTGCATCCAGGGGAATAGCGCACCCTATCTAGAAATTAAGAATCTAGGTTTGCATATCATGTTTGATATTTTTTATATTCTTTCATATTAAATAAATATTGTAACAATGACAATAGTCTTTAGAGTTCTATTATTGTTGAGTACTTTTTTCTATCAAATGTTTAGTGACACTTGAATATTGCTAGTACAATAATCATTATGTCAATGCTCATTGTTTAGTACTAATGATGCACATTTTTGAAATATAGAATCGATCTATTATAGGATATGTTCTTGGTTGTTGTATTTGTCACGAGAGGGTTACTATGGAGTTCACAACACTAGAAAAGTATTTCTCTTGTCTTTTTTTTTTGTTTTCTTTTGTGCAGGTTACCATGGAGGAATGATTGGTAACAACATTGGAAAAGTGTTGTTCATGTTTCCCATTTTTTTTATTCTTGTTCCTATTTCATTATCATGAGAATATTGTTCTTTTATGCTATTTTTTTTATTTCTCTTGTTCCAGGTAGGTCATAGGTGATAGCTCTGAGAGGGATATATAGTCACGGTTGTAGGAGGAAACAAATGAGATGGTATCTAGTTTGAAACATGGAGCATGATATCAAGACATGGATTTGTATACATGACAACAAACATCCATATATCGAAGGTGAAGATGACAAGTTATAATATTCTGCAAAGAAGGATACCTTTGTGGCATACAAAACATTCCACATGGATATTGATGAGGAGGATTATGTGATTCCACCATTGGTGAGGCAGATGACCCCACCTAGTACCAGTTCACAGGATGTTAGATTTTAGAGCGTGTTTTTTACAAGGAAAATATCTCTATGGCTAGGGGAAAACCATAACAGATGAAAATGACTACATAAATCAACTCTAATCTCAAATATGATATATAATCAAATATTATAAAAAGACAAGATAAAGAGCCTACCTCATCCATACATTCGATGAATTCCACCGTTGAGCACTTGACTCAAAGAAATACATCTGCAACTTGTCCTCAACAACCAAGAAACACAATAATATGGTGATAGTATATAAAGTTAGCACATTCAATACCATAATCCATCAACATTCATAATGAATACGTCCATGATATAAATATTCAAATATTTCCAAGATATTAGTTGGACAAGAAAAGAGTATTTCTATTAAAATGTAATCAACATAAGTCAATGAATTACAAACTTTTGTGTCAGCATACTTCGGAACTGAGAAAGTAAGTCCCTTCCAGCTGGGTGTCCACCACTTCAATCCTCCAACAAAGGAAAGCTCATATAAGAGAGACAATGAGGTTGTCAATCAAGTAGGGAAGAGATTGGGGGATGAACAATGTGTTCAGACTTAAAAGGATAAACGGATGCAAACTCAATATGAAGTGAATAATTTATCCAAATTAACTTTGCTCTCAAAGTTGAATTCTTCTCCTCTTTTCCATAGCTTGGATTTGGCACATTTATAACCTTCAAGTAGAACAAAAGGGTCGTGTCAGAATGCTTCCAATATATGGAAGGTCAAGGATCATGGATCTCGTGACATGACATGGAAACCTGACACCATTTTTCAATTTTGGACACAAAACCTAATGTACGTGAGTTGTAGTGGTGCATCCTATGTATACGCATGGTGTACAATAGGTAGGGTGCATATATGTGGAAAAATATTGTTGTTAGCTATGGGATTTGCAAAAATTGACTTTAAGTCTGCATAGGGAAGGGGAAAAAGGCCTTCTGAGAAAATTTTCATAGGGTGAGGTAAATCTTGCTATAATAGATGTCCCCTAATGTGTGAGGTTAGAGGAGTATCTACGATGGCCAAAATACATTATAATACCCAGAAGTGGAGTAATGGAGACTCGACTGGATGAACTAGTTGTGCATTACAATTTGTACTGACTTTGCACACATGGCTTCCAATTTGAATTACACTATAGATCCATGTGAAAATATACCAAACATTTGTTCATGGCCATGAATAGGAAATACAAAGGTATCTACGTGCCAAAGGTTGTTGTAGTCACAAAAAAGGCCCAGTAAAACTAGTCTCAAAATCAATATGAAGATATCTATATACAATGGAGTATAATTTGATCTCCCATGATCACGAAAGTCACATAGGTACTGGTCCAATGACAAATAGAAAAAACTCAGGAAATCTACGACTATGAACTAATGTCTTCAAGTCTTCTACATGTTCCACCAAACAAGCAAGTCTACATCCTGTGAATAAAGGAGTTGAGGTCAAACACAATGAGACTTCATTTGATTACCGGTCATTAAGGTATACCATTAAAAAACACGAGACAACCTACCAATAATGAAATTAGGTACCAAGGCACCAAGTACATTCTTACAAGTGTGAATAAATATGTTTGGGTCAAACAATTGAAGAATCCATCGATCAAGAGACATTGATGTATTCCAAACTGTCGATGGCGAGAGAACCTGCCACTAATGACTGGAATCTTCTAGGTACTCATAGGACTCTAGGTATCATCTCTAGAATAGATGGGTTGAATTTGATGGAAGGAGACCCACTGAAAGGACAGAATTAAGGCATATGTCATCATTTAGCACAAGGTACAAAGCAATATCTTGATCATTCGGAGGAAATCAGACAAAGAACATGTTCATGAAGAAATSACCCTATGCAACTTTCGCATGTGSCAGATGTAGGTGGTACACAAAAAATRCCCTCTGAATAGAATCCAATAGTGAAAAATTCTGACAAAAGTGAGGAAACCACCAATAAGGCTAATGTGAAAATAGATTTCTTGTTGTCGAACACAAGGGAAACCACCTAGTYAGTGACCAATGATGAAATGTCGACWGTTGGGTTCATTKTTACCTACCAATGATTAAAGTAGGACTAGGGTGCACGATAGGACTACAAATTCATGTAATTCTAAGACACACTGAGGGTATGGTCGACATGCAAATTCAAGAGTTCTAAGGAATGGCTGACACAGGTTTATAGACATCCTTTGAACAGGAGCATGAGACATATGGAAGACTCTAGCAGCATAGGCTCAATGATGAAACTTTGAGATGTAGGAGGCATCAATCAAACTCTTCATAGGGACAGGAAGAGTAACTAGTCGGGGTAGTAAACTCTCTGTAATGAGCTCAACTTCCTAAGGTCATGCTAAACCCAAAATTTTGATGAAAAGTGGTGTTAGCAACAATTTTGGTATCGGGGCACAAAGGTACACAGGTCTGCAGGATTGCCCGGGAAGCGCCCAAGCGCAGTGTGGAGGACCCCCTTTTCAGTTACAATTCGAGCGAATGGGTGAAGTTTTTTTGACGGCCACCGAGATCCACCTACAAAGATGATCATGGTCGTCAGGATTTCGAGGCTTCCAGGTTGCCCCGGGGATAATGCGATAGATAGATCCAATAATTCAAGACAAATCTGGATCGTCCGATCCAATTGAGACAGGTGGCTTCCAGTCGGTGTATCGGGGATCGAAGTTTCAGGAAACAAGGATCCTCCCATTCGTTGCAGTTGAGATCGTCGATCGGCGAAATGCCAAAAGCGCCTTTGAAGCTGAGCCCATGGTCCTAGCACTAAGTCACTTCAAGCGAGCTTGTAAATGAGGGTGGCTCCCTTTTAAATATCCAATATCCCCTCATCTGTTCATCCTAAAGATGCGTGGTGCGAGATCTACTCACGTCGGCGTTTTGACATTCGGGAGTTCGAGGGGCGAGAGTTTCATGTTGTTCTACATCTCAAAACCCCGAACCCCGATAGTGCCAAAAGCGTCGAAAGTAGGGACCGCGGTATCACGAAGCATTTTCAGTCGTCCATCCAAATGGGACACCTGGCGGCAAACTGAGCCATCTCGGCGTTTCGCCCATTGCGATTCCAAGGCGAAAAGAGAAGCTCCATTATATTCCAATGCGCGAGGTGCCGGGAGAGTCTCGGACCTAGGCCCACAATATTTCTGAGTGAGTTACAGGACCGTCAGATCTCAGAAAGATGAATGGCACCAGACTGAGCCTTCTCGTCGTTTCACTCATCGTGATTCCTAAATGCAGGGATTAGCTCCTTCCCATTTGCGAACGTCGAAAGCGCTGTGGTCACAGCCCGTGGTCACTTGGAGAAAGAAAGGAGCTATGTACAGAGGGCCAAAGGTGCCAAGTTCAGTTACAGACGGGATCCTCGCGATGTCCAGGTGCCATCAGGTCTGACCTCAATATTGTTTCTTGCTTGAAGTAATTGATGGCAAGAGAGGGTGGTTGAAACGTCTTTTCATTCATTAAGTATAGAGAATGGAGGGTTTGGCAAGTGGTCTGCTCAACGAGGTCCTGTGTATCAAATTTTTCAATGAAGCCATGCCGAAGTCCTTGACTTGACAGAGAAGTCTACGCATGCTAGCCCAACACTTAATGGCTCAGCTACCCTCCCTACAGGGGCCATGCATAGTTCAGGTGGTGCTTAAATAAAGATATCAGTACAAGTTTGACTGAAGGGACACCAAGCTTTGGGTGACTGTACACACCTCTGTGAGGTGAATTTTCCTGGGTATATAGACTGAGTATTTGTATTTTGAGAGGGGGGATGGTGGAGCAAGGCTCCTGATTGTAAAGTTTTGATGAAGCGTTGGTCGCTCTGGTTTATGTAAAAGGCATTTGAGATTTCTTACTTTATGGATGTCAGTTTCCTTCCCATTTATTTGTTCACTGTGTTAGAACATCTTGGAATTGGAGGATATAGTCAAGTTGTAGCTGTTATAGGATGGCATAGGTTAAGTCACTGTAACAGTTGCATTGTTTCTAATCAATTCCTGTGATTTTCTTAGCACTGAACGACTTGGAATTGGAGGATCCAGTTGAGTCACCCCTCAGCTCCTTCAGGCTCTGGACCAAGAAGATCTTGGCTTCCAAGCATTTCATCCTCAAGCTTCCGAAGTCTTGTCGCCTGAGGTAGTCTTTCTTGCCTTTCTCACAAGTCTTCCCTCTACCACCATTTAATCCATTCACTGACAGAAATTGGATCAAGACCTCCCTTGCTGCATACATACCAGGCCCGGTTTCCTGAGTTAAGGTTTTATCTTCTCGAGTCTTTATCCATTTGATCACCCCATTAAACAAATCGTGACCTAAAACTGATGGGCATCAATCTCTACTCCTGAAAGCAATCCAGGAGTGACCTCCATCGCCAACATTTCTGGCGCCGCTGCCAGGGACGAAGTTGAAGATTTTCCCTGGGCATAACGACATTGAGCCTCTGATTCTGAAGGTGCATCAGACATCAGAGCCCTTCAAGATTGCTACTGTGCACCTGGTAACTCCACTATGGCGACCCCAAGGTCTCCACATCACTGTTTCAGCTGTGGCTACTGTTAGCACACCTGAAAGCTGACCCTAAGCAGCTTTCTCGAGAAGGTTTCAGCAGTTTCTCTCTTAGACTGAGAAGTTTCCTGGGGTAACAACAACGTTAGGATCTGGCCTTTGATGGTGAACAAGGACCAAACACATTCGAAGTTGCACATCTTTCACCTGGCGACTCCATGATTCAAGGATCGATTGGCGACTCCACTGGTTCGATATGGAGAAAATCCTTGCTCGCAGGTTTCCTCCTTTTGATTTTTCTGCTATTCCTGGTTTTCCTAATGTTGCCCCCTCTCTGAATGAGTGGGGCGATTATTTGCCCATATTTGGAAAATGTGAAGAGGACAACCCTGCTCAGCACCTCAGTGAGTTTCATGAAATCATGCATCAGTGGGAGATACATCATGAGGATGTATTACTTAAGATGTTCGTGTTCTAGTTAGCAGGGGATGCACGTAAATGGTATCATTCTTTACCCCCTGCTAGCATTTCTTCACTCTCAGAGTTTCATGTAGCTTTCATCGCCTATTGTCAGGAGTTTTATCACTCCGAGTTAATTTGTCATAACTGTGGTGAGGGATACCACAACTCTGTACAAAATGAAGCTATTTCTGACATAGGCGATGAGGATAATCCTGACGACCTGGATCAGAAATCATTCCTTTCTCCTCCCCATTCGTCTGCATCAGAGGAGTGTTATGGAAGTGATGAATATCCCAGGGAGGAAGAAGACACCCTGAGTGAGCTGAGGGAACAGGTGCAGTATCTCTCTGTTCAATTAGAAAGGTTGAAATATGAAGACTGTGCAGAGGATCTTCCAGCCTGGGAGGAAGAAGATAACCTAAGTGGACTAGTGGAGCAGGCGATATTCCCCACTCCCCAATGTGCAAAATTGGAATCTGAAGACAGCGAAGAGGATTTTCCAGTCGTCGAGGTAGATGATCTAAGTAGCTCTTTTGGAGAGATTATTGAAGATTTCTTGGATGTGTTAGCATCTGCCCCCGATGAGCCTGCTATCTCAGATTTAAACGAAGAAGCCATTGTGGAAGAGG